>VZTE01003426.1:211254-291242 GCA_013397775.1 Eulacestoma nigropectus | reverse complement strand
AAAAAAAAAAAAAAAGCTGGGAGATTGGGAAACGGTAAAGAAGAAGGAGCTCTGAACAAATAACTAAGGATATATATAGAGAAAGTCTCATAGGAGCATCAGGCAGGAAAATAGTGATGAGGAGAAGTACTTTGAGCAAAGCAAGGAACAAGAAGGGAAGTTACAAGACTGGGGCGCCAAGATGAGACAGTTTTGTGAGCTGGAGAACATAAATTGAGTGGGACTATTCCGACAGAAATTTGTTATTTCTGAAGGGTGAAAGCTATTTGTGGACCCAAAGAATACCTGTTTCTGAGTTGGAAGTGGGAAATACTCGGCTTATGAAACCTTTCATGTTCTTTCTCTTTTGCCTTCTGCAAAGTCTCATCAGGGCACTTCTTCCCCTCAGCACCAGGATAACATTCTGCATGACACCAACTATTTTCTGTAGATGGGCATCACTTAAGTGTTTCGCTTGACTCTGACCCACAGCTCTCAGGTCTAGACCACTATTCTCAAACCTACAGCAAAGGAGTATTGAGTGAGTGCTTGGTGACCCATATTTTAATAATAGGCACAGGTGTCTACTGTGGCCAGTACAATACAGGCTTTTGTAGAGGCTCACTGCCCCCCTACCATGCTCACCCTACAGTAACAGGAACTGCTCCAGCCTTATTACTGCTACTGTCATCAGCTGCTCTAGGTGGGTGGCCCTGAAACTTCCAGGGACCTGGTGTCCGTAGCTAGGGAAAGCTTAGGTCTCCTAGCTACAATATTGAAGGCTTTTAGTTGCATTATAGCTAGCAGGAGAAATTCCTGCTCTGGCTACTTTAAGATGTGCTGAATATCCTTCTACCCCTTACAAGACGTGGAGACAATTGCAGTGCATTGGGCAGCTCATCAGTCAAGGACTTTTAAAGCCAGGATCTGAGTGGGAGCTGACAGAAGTGGAAGGAAGGAGAGGCTTGTGTGATTATTAGGGTTATTAGAGCCTGCCCCTTCTGAATTTATGCACGTGTCTAAGAAAACTCTGCCATCTGTACTTTAAGCTCACAGGAGATAAGCAGAGGAAGAAGGGGTTTTATCACATGTGCTGCAAAGCCTTTGTAAAGAATGAAAACAAACTGTAGTGCTGACTTTGTCTATGAAAAACAGCAAGGTCTCAGCCATGCCAATATTTTGTCAAAAAATCAATTAGTGATCGTAACGTTTTCTAATGGCTTCCAAACAGAAAAACAGATTTTGGCATAAATAAAAATCCTCTTTCCTTATTAAATCCTTATATGGGAAGTTTCAGAACAGAAGGAATTCTTAGTATCAGAGTCATCAGGCTGGACCTTTGCAGCAGGAGAAACTTTGGTAGCAGATGGGGCACAAAATACAAAATTGTCACTCCACAATTCAGGTCTCACCTTGAGGCTAACTGGAGTTGCTAAATGGGTATCAGTGAGGCTTCATTTATGGAAAGCAGACGAATGTTTAAACTTGGTACGGTAACTGTATAGATCAGGATTTTGTCCCCTATAGATCAGGATTTTGTCCCCAAGCCCTGCAAGGTAAGTTTGCAGGGGTCTCTAACTTGTCTTCAGTCTTCCTTTGTCAGCCAAAACACATGAAGTAATTCACATGGTGATTTGATCTTCTGAGCTAATTTCCAATCAGCTTTCTTCCGTCTTGAAAGTAGCACTCAATGGCCTCCACAGTGTTAATCGTCTCTCCAAGGACATTTTAGGTTTGTTAATTCTGGGGAGACCATTCAAGACAATAAATATATAGTAGTCCGTATTCTTTCTTCCACCGTAACACCTATAGAGAAGACAACTTCCTTCCTGATTCACTGACTCAGCTGTATGGATGCCTCCTCTCAAGAAAACAGCTATTGATCTTCTAAAAGTACAGCTCAGGTACTCTTCAGTCCCTCTAAACTTTTCTCTCACTTTGGTGGTTTTTTATCTCCAGCTTTTGCAAGGCCTGCAATCCCAGCTGAGGAATTGAAATGAACCTCATATTTTGGATATAGGACAGGATAGATACCTAGAGGAAAAACTACACCCACACTGAGTACAGCTGGTGTAGTCGGCACCTCTCTGGCCCACACAGGTTTGCCCTCTACCACAGGCAAGCGCTCCAGAAGCCCGAGAAGTGACGACCACAGGAGACTTTCTCTGAGGGCAGGTGCAGATCTCTCGCACTGAGGTGGAGCGGCCCCAGGAGAGATACCTGCAGGACGTGGTGGCAAAGAGAGGCTGGGAGGCAAAGGGTTGCGAGAGGGGGTCTCCCCAAGCTCTCCTTTATTGAGGTCAAAGGGCGAGAGTTCCAGGCGGGAGAGGTTGGAGGGAGAACTCTGAAGATCTGAGGGTGGGCAGGGTCTTTTAAGGGAGGCGAGAACTGGGCAGAGGAAAAGGATACAACCACTGGGAGAGGGACAAAGGGGAGGGTACAGGGTTCCGGGATCCAATAAAATTAACTGGGGGGATGGTACAACGAGCAACAACCAATGAAGTATCAAACTAAACAGAACTTTCCAGAAGGTGGGGCAGGTCCTAAACCAAGGCACCGCCCTCAGACGTCCCCTCGAAGGAGGAGTCTTCCGCCTCCAAGGCGGAGTCCTCATGATTGGCAGCAGCCACAATAGGCAATCGACCTCCCACAAGCTGGAGCATGGGAGATTTAATCTGCACTTCTAAAATATTCTGAAATATCAAAGCAAAGACAATATTTCAAAGCAGTTTTTTTACTCTAAGCTGTACAAAGTGACAAGTACCAAATGTCTTACAGCCATTAGGCATATCAATACCTAATATTTTTTTTGATGCTTACAGAACTTTGCTAAAATTACCTGTTAGAAAAGAAATTTCACATGCTAAATGTCTGCCAGAGAATTATTATTTTATTTTGCAAATTGTGCTGAACAAGATTAGAAGTTTCCAACAATGAAGTTAGTGAGAGATACTGTTTTGTGCATGTTAAATATATTCTCACAACTCTTTTTCAGTAGGTTCTGCTGAAAATAGATTTGAAATACACTGAGTTTCTCATATCAGAGATGAGCCTTATCTTTCTCCCTAAAAATAATTAAAAGTTGGCCAAAGCCAAAGTCATTGGAGGCAAAAATGAATGTTTGCCTATACACAATAATGAGGTAGAGCTACAGTGAGTATATTTTAAATGAGGGAGTCAGGGGCTGGCCAAAATTGCTGGTTTAGTCTACTGGCTAAAACATCAAATCTGAGATTAAGGCAAAAATTCCCCTTTTATCTACAGAGTTTAATTGTGCCAGATGTCACGGGACATAGAATCATAGAATTATAAAACTACAGAATCATTTAGGTTGAAAAAGACCTTAAAGATAAGCAAGTCCAATGATAAACCTAAATCTGCCAATTCCAACTCTAAACCAGGTCCCTAAACTGCCACATCCACACATGAAAATAGCCTGACTCGAACAAAAAGAGAAAATCATACACAGAACTAGAAATACCCCAAGGGATAAGGGCATGTGGACAAGGCAATGAGGAGCATGAAGGAGAAATGTGATCAGGATGATGATGATGATGATGAAGACGATGATACGGAAAGACAAGTTAGAGAAAATCTGACTCCTGGAATGATAAACAAGCAAGAAGTACCTGTAACCAAATTTTCCACAAATCACTGTTCCTTTCATGTCAGCAAGCATCCTCAAACTACTCTGGCTGTTTGTTAGATGGAGCTTTGGGCATTACTGGTTTGTTTTGTTCAGGTTTTGTCCTTATTACCTTTATTTTAAAGAATTGCCAAAGACATTTGGAAAAAGATTACATGTTGTGTCCAGGGACTGCAGAGCCAACTGCCATGGAAGAACACTGAGGCTTGGCTCAGACCTCTGCCTGCCTACCTCTATCCTACTTTGCTGTGTGCTCCTAGACCTGCTTTCAGGAAGGAGATCAGTATTTCCCTGAAGGAACTGGAACAATGAGCACAACAATGAAAATTCCAGTAAACAACATGCAACTGGCTTCCACTGTGTTGATAGCCAAATTTTAAATTAAAGAATAGCAAACTTAGGCCAGGTAAAAGATCCTCTCCTCTTCCCCCAGCTATATGCAGCAGGAGTGCTATACATGTAAGAGGCCACAGAATCCAAGATGCAAATAGAATCCAAGATATTTAAACTGATTGTCTCTAATTGTTCTACTGATGCCTCAAATATCTAAGAATCCATTGCATGCTTCAGCTTAAAAAAAGTTGTAGTACACTCCCAAGAGTTATGCTTTTTTTTCTTTAAGGTGTGTTTATCCTTCTGTTTTCTGTTCCATGGAGCTCAGGTATTCCTGACCTCTTCATTTTACGAAACCTCTATGGTCAAATCATAAGCATTTGCTGTGGCTGTGTCCTAGCACACATACTGCCCGGCACTCACATATGGTCAGTGAACCCTGGACATGCAGATACCTGATCTGTTTTCTAGAAACTTGTTACTTGGACAAGATTCTGACAAACTGGAATGTCGGCCCAGGTTTTTTGGCAGAGTGCCTCCGTTTTCTGTATCCGTAAGAGGCCTTACTTTCCCAAGCTCCTTGTCCCACTGGTAGTTTTATAAAACAGCTCAGCATGTCCCTGGAAGTTCACAAAGCCTTCTTCATTCATAAACAAGTTGCTTGTGAGCCCATGAACAGAATGGCTCTATCCGTGACGTCTGATTGACCTTCAAGAACTGCACACATGACAGAAAAAATAATAATAATAAAAAAGGGGGCAGAAAGTTTAAGGAAATAGACAAATGAAGAACAAGGGACCCATCAGTGTGTTAGTAATGTGGTGAATGCTAGAATTAAAGATATAAATATCATGACGGGCTGTATTTGCATTGCCACAGTCTGTTTAAAAGAAAGAACCCCAGAGCTAGGAATCGATGCCTCCTGCATCCCTAATGGCTTCTATATAAAAATTGTCATTTTCTTTGTATGATTAAAATAAAGAGCATCGGCAAAATAAACTCTCCCTTCCTACATATTTCTTTTAATGACTCTACTGCTGATAGAAGATGCCAGTTTAACAAGTCTGCAGACAGAGGCCTTCTGTTTGCAGAATAGGTACAAGACAAGCCATGGCAGGGAGAGGGTCTCTGCCACACACGCAGCTCCCTCAGACCAGCAAGACCACCCCAAGAGGGAAAGGAGCATTCAGTCCTTGGCCTCCTTACTGACAGCAGCAGCCTGGGAGCCAATCAGTGCCCTTTGCCAGAGAAGTTTCAGGCAGTCTGAAGTCTGAGCACTTGTCACTAGGATGAAGTTAACAGTTCGTTTAGCTTCGTTTTCTACTGGGTGCTACTGACAGCTGCTCCTGAGAATGCACAGAATGTCATTATTGGTCTCTACCCTATGGGTCATTCATGCAATTGCCATTTCTAGTTATTCCATTAGTCACCATTCCCTGTCATCTCCCTATTTTATCCTCTCTGGCAAGCTTGCTTGCTCTCTGACTCCTTCATAGTGAAGTTTTTGTCCCTTTTCCTTCCCAGCTGGCACTTTTCTTATCTTCCAGTGCTGCCTTTCCAGTGGAATCTCAACAGAGCAGCAAGGACTTTCTTGGTTTTAAGCAGCTAACAGCTGACCATCATCCTCTTTCTTCTTCACTGAATTCCATGCCCACACATTTCTAACTGTACATTTTGAAAGTCAGGCCTTCTAATTTCTTTCACCTCTGCAGTACAAAGCTTCTGATGGCAGAGGGTAACTCAGCCACCTCCCAGGTACCTGCTTTGTGATACTGAGTATAGCAGAAGAGAGATACATGTTCTGTCTCCTCTCCCACAGGATCTCATTTGTTAAAGTGCCAGAAATGATGCTATGAACTTTCGTTTAGTGCCAAATCCCAACATTAAGCAACATGGTGACTTAAAAGACCAGAAGTTGAACAGAGTTCAGTTCAGACTAAGGGTGAACACAAGCCAGGATCAGGGGCTGGCCCCAGGTGGCCTTATCATATATATTAACTTCTGCACCAGATGCTGAGTTTCCAACCGACTAAAAAAATAGCATCATTTTAGGTAGCACAACTGATAGTTCTCCATCAAGATGCCTGCCAGTGAATTAGTCATGGAAACTAAATTAGGCTTTATTACTCTAGAAGCAGTCACTCCAGTTTAAGACTAAGTGATGCTGGCAATGAGGAAATGCCGGCAATTTCCTAAACTGTGAGTGCTCTGTGGGTAAACAAGAACTTTTATCTTTTGGAAAATTAATCCAAGATATCTCAGCTGTGTGCTCATCACAATAAGACTGTCTTGCAGACTCTGAAGGCTATAGGCAAGGTCAGGTAGCAAGTCAGTGAAACTGAGGCTGGTGGATACCTCACAGTGTCTCAGATCATGATCTTCTTTGGTGCTTTACCAGCCTGGTCTCTAGAAATACAGGCAAAATAAATTTCCCTAATTTGCCCTTAAGGCAAACTTGCTGCTACTGAGATTAGGCCAGTGTGTGGCTTGTCTGAGGGCTAACACACACCTGAGCGTGTTCTTTGGTACTACTCTCAACAGTCCTATTCCATGCTACTACTTTAACTTACCCTGTAACAGGGTGGGCACATCTAAACTGCTCATTGCAAACTGCTAACTCCTGAACCACTCATAAATAGTGTAGGAGAACTCCACGTCATGGAAGTGAAACTATGCCAAGAACTTTTCTAAAAATCCACTAGCACAGAGAACAGTTCTGGTGCTGAGGAACACTTCCTGGCACTGTTTACAAGTAGATGAAGCCTTCGGGGACCCTTTTTATTGCTATCTTTGCTGGGCTCAGGCAGCATTAGTAAAAATGGCAATGCCTGAAAGTTTTCCAACTGTAGACATGGCTCCCAAGTATTTGAACATGTTCCCTTTACTGCTAACAGAGATTTCTATAAGAGATAAGAATACCATCATTTTCAGGCTACAGTTAAAAGAAACAACCAGGTGTTTATCCCAGTCCTTGTGTCTTTGGCTCAAGACTAATTAGCTTTATGCAGGTGATCATAGGTAACTTATCTTTGTTTACAGACATTGCTCTTTTATCAATAAAAATTAATTAAGACACTCTCAACCAAAATATAGCATTACTAATTTTTTAGCAGACTTATTTTCTCTGAATCTATATTAACATTGATGGGATTTTTTGAATGCAAGTTGAAGGCAGCAGTTTAGAACAGGAAGCATAAAAATAGACCTTTAGTGAGGAAAAGAAAATATCCCGTTTCGGGATGAATTACAATATTTCACAAATTCATTTATATTTGCGCTGGAACAAAATTTAAGTATTCAAAGGTGTACAGAAAATGGAAGCACTAAGGCAGCTGCATAAACAAAGAACATTGCTGGAAGCTGGAAAATGGACAAAGAATAAATTTGCAAAGGAAGCAATGATGGATCATCAGTATCTGCAGATCTTAAGGAGGTTCTCACAGAGAAAGAGAAAGCAATTGTTTTAGTCTTGGCCCTTCTCTAGATGAGTATACAATATGATGATATTGATACATATATATGATATGATGGACAACTAGTCCATCCCTCTCTGATTGGAGATCATGTTTTGATGTTCCGAGCTGGTAAAGCCCAGAATTCAGGCAAATTCCTATTTTGGGAAGGGCTTCATGTTCTGGAAGTCCAGAGGCAGCAATTATTGTATTGTTGACTGAATGGGGAGCTCCCATCAGGCAGTCTTTTGGCTTCTCTGATGTCAAAAAGAAACCCCTGGACATCATCTGCTTTGTTTAGAAAAGGTGTCATGGCACTAGCTCCTCCCAGAAAGCTCAGCAATATCTCAAACAGAAGCATTACCCTCAAGAGTGCTTATGAAAGCAAAACTTGTTGGGTTTTTCCCGCATTTTATTTTATTTCCCTTCAATAAAACAATGTTTCCATTTTTCAGCAATCACACCAAACTTCAAAAAGTCTTGGTAACTATTAATTGCAGGCACATTTGGTGATATTCTCATGGCTTCTAATCATCCAGTAGAGACAATAATGCCTTATCATCGGTATACAGAAATTTAATTGATTTTCACTAATATCCCTTCAATGTCACATAGAAGAAAGGCAAATGAAATCTGGTCTAATTGTCTGACTCCCCATTGATGCTGACAGCATCCCATTCAGACATAAACTGGAATTCCCGGGAACTCTATTTCTTCTATCAATAGATGACAATTGCAAGCTCCTCGACACATGGAAGAGTCACTATCTTGGATATCACAAAGTCTTGGAGAGAGACTTTAAACACTTTTGTTTGTGCAAAACACCAGAGAATACACACAGTCTTGAAAGCCATCTCAGTTCTGGAATATCTTAACTGTATAGAGAATAAGCTGCTAGGTGAACAGCTACTCCAGTCAGAATGCCAATATTTTAGCTATTCTTTCCACTCATCATTTTACACACTCCTCTTCTGCTAATTGTGGTTGGAAAAATTAAGTTGCTGCAACTCCCAGTGTTAGTTTTATACTTGGCTGAAGTCTGCTTTGTAGCTTCTTGGCATTTTTTACTGTAACAGGAAGTGTGGCTGAGAGTATAATTTAGGTGACCATGTAATGGGCAGTGTTAATATGGAGGTGGAGAAGATCACCTACACACCTAGTGTAGCAACTTTTATTACCTGGTGCACCACTCAAAAAAGACTCCTCATTCTTTCCAACCTCACAGAAAACCATCAGAGGTTTTATATTCATTCTGCAGGCATCTGCAGTGATCCATCACTCACTGCCTCAGAGTCACTGATTTTTACAGTCTTAAGAGTATTAAAGAGTATTAAGAGTAATGTCTTAAGAGTATTTAAAAATGCTATGCAGTTCCATATGTAATGAAAGACTGTGCTTGATTTTTGTAGCAGATTTTTACCATCTCAGTTTCTGGTGATGCACTAAAACTGTCCCCCAAGGCACTGGAAAGAAGGATTCTATGTTCTTTGGGAATGTGCCTAAACTGAAATGCTTGAGACCTCAGCAAGCACTCTGACATGGTCACAGTTTTCCATTTGTGTATTTGTGGAGCAGAACATGTACATTACTACATCCAAGTCAGAACACAAAGAGAACTGTCTTAAAGGTCTTTTCCTACCTAAATGAATCTATGATTCTGTCTTAATGAGAATTTCAAGACTCATTAAGGCCAGATTTTATGAACATCTTAAATTACTATATTTGGAAAGATCTTTGGTTTTCCAACTATAAAGTGTATTGTTTTGCTTTAATTTTTAATTTTCTTTTTTAATAACCAAACATACTTCAACTACTTTCTATTGTTCAGTTCTCTTTCTGAAACCTGAGCTTTGACATCTACCTGTTGGAACCACCTTAGCTGTTCAGGAACAAAGACCAAACATACATCTTTTTTTCCCAGATGTTCAGCAGTAAGAACTCTACAATTTTTAGCAGCTTCAGCATTAGCTTCCTAACTCTCTGATGTTTTCTAACAGGGGTTATGCATACATCTGCTCTAATGTTGACTTCCTATCTCTCCTTCTCTAACCCCCTTCCTCCCTCTCCTGGACAATTAGAAAAAAAATACAAAGGTCATGAACCTAACTGCAAGCATCTCTTCCTGCTTCTTGTGTGGTTTTCACCCTGACCTTGATACTCTTTTCTGTTTCCCTAGTGGCACCTCATGAACCCCCTTGTGCTTCCTTAAGAACAGGAACAGCAGAAAGAGGGAAAGAAACTCTGGAAATTAGAAACATACCCTGAGATTTCCTGCTTCTAATGCCTATTGCAAAGAGGCTGCTGTTTCCCAGCTAACAGAGAGTAAAACAAGAGAAAAGTAATGAGCTTAGCAAATTGAGGACAAATTGAATAAAAGGGGGCCAAATTCATCCCTGATGTCTTTTATTTTAGGGCAACAGATGGATAAATTTATCTTGATATTTTTAACTGGTTTTTAAGTACACAAGTGAGGATTGGGGGTTTTGTTGTTGTTTTGGTGGTGGGTTTTTTCCTTAACCATGCATCATTTGGTATTTGCAACCTAAACTACTTCATTAATTTTCTGTAACTAAATATTGTTAATAGATTCATGTAAGAAATACGATAGAGGTAGGAAACAACATGATTAAATGGCTGAGTTACTCTCACTATGGAATGAAACACACTGAATGAGTTTGATTGAGAATGAGAACAGGTCCTGATACAGGTCATTTTTGCTTTCTGTGTCTTTGGATATCATCAGTCTAGATCATTTCCTTAACACAAGTTCTTCAATCCAGATATCATCTCTTCACTATGCTTAAGCAGTTTTTTTAAATCCTTACTGACTTGGCCTAAGTGAATATTTATTACAGTGAAATTTTTTCATGGCTGGATTACCACAGAACTACAAGGAGTCTTCCACAGTATTCAGGTGAAAAAAAGTGCTATGTACTACATTCAGTGCTAAGAGGTGTTGACAACACTGTCACCTAACAGATTTACTTGGCCTTGAGAGGAGAAACATTTTTGGCATGAAATTGTTTCCAATGAATAAAATACTAATTTTCACTAACCACATTTAAACTGTAAATTTACTATTACATAAGTCACATGTAAATGAAAAGCCTTAAATCAGGTGTGGAACGTACTTGTAGACAAACACTTCTTGGTAATAAATTCATATGAAGCAGCAATTGCCCTGCTGTGGCCTAGGTGGAGCATTTGCAAGTGCTGCACAAAGAACTTGCTATTCACAAGGTTCTGGCACTCCTTCCTAGTTTCCTGCTGCTAAATTACATTAAGAGACTCAAAACATACTTTCTTAATATCCCTCCCCCCTGCAGGGAATTACTGTGGTTGCCACAAGAAAGTTACTTGATCATGATGGGGCAGGAAAAGGGCTTGGTACAATCCTGAACAAGTGATCCATGTAACCATCTCTGGGGTCCCAATTCAGCCTGCTGTCTCTACTCAGCAAAATACATGGCCCCTCTATTTTACTTACATAAGAGGTTAGGTAAGATAGACTGCAATGAGAACTAGCAGGTTTTTAATTTTCCAAGTGATGTCAGTGGAGTGTTGGAGGTTACCACAGGCTGTACAACCGGGGTTATAGACAGCAAGCTCTGCAGAGCATTGACTGCTCTTACAATTTTCTTTTTCTAAAATACTTCTTATCACTAGGGGCTGAGTTTTAACCGTGACTCCTACAGTGCTACTGTAATATAGCATGACATTGGCATAGAAATACAGACATATTAAAAGATGAAAAGAGAAAGCCACAGTATTCCAACAGTTTCATCATTGAACTGTTGTGATGCCAGCCAGTGAACTGACATGTCGTTCAAATTAAGTCATTTCTCTGTTTCTGGGTCCCAGCTTACCCGACTCCAGTTTTCATACTCGGCATTCTTAACATCTATTGGTTTTAATTCATGGCAGTACATGCAGCAGAACTGACTCAGAAAGTGCTACTCAGTGAATTAAAACACAAAAATGTGGCTATATCTCTGTTTCTGAAATTGCTGATTGTATATTTTACCTCTGAAATGCACACTGCTGAAAGAATATTCATTGAAAATTCTGAGTAAATAATACCCAAGTCCCTGTTTGGGTTATGTTTCCTGACTTAAATGCACTTGCCAAATTGTAGTATTTCACTAAATATAAACTAGCAACTTTAAATCCATAGACTCATATCACAAGCCAGGCATTTTGCTTAGTGATATCCACAGCAATTCCCAAACCTCTGATTCTTTAAACTGTTGGAAATGGCATATCTTGATCAGGTGGATCAAGTTTTCCTTTGGATCAATCTTAATTTCTATCTTAATTAAAATTATCTTAATTTAAAGATCTTAATTTAAATAATACAGCCTTACATGCTATAAATTGGTCAATGGAATTAGGTCAATTTATAATTAATTAGGACTTTACCAAGCAAAATGTCTTCAGGGATTGCAGGTGTGTGCTTGTATAAATAGACCTATTTCTTGCAACAAAATGCCTGGGAAATACCCTACCTGGTATAGGGTAATGATGTTTCTAAAGATTGTCTTCTGAAAACATGGAGGACACTCAATCTGTGCTACTGCCATCTGAGCTTTTAACTGCAGCAGCTACTGTTCTGTCAGTAACAACAGTGCGGGAATACAAAGGGCAAAAATGTGAATTATCAACCTTTGACCTGTCTGTGCTTTCTCAAATTATCTTTGACCCGGTTACTTACATTGATCTCAGCTGGTAGAAGCTCCTGAGCATTTTGTTTATCTCAGTACAGAATTTGCACAGATTATCCTTACCACTGTATCTCAAGTCAGACGAGAACAAGTCAAAGCAACTACCTCTGTTTTGCCCAGAGTCAGAACTGCTCCTTGCAAATCTCTCTATGGTGGCTCTTCTAGTTGCTAACTTGCATAAACAGACCATGCTTTGCACAAATTCCCTTGTATTCTGAGACTTATGCAGTCAGATTTAAGCATGCTTTTCTTTTTCATTATGTCCTTTTTATTTTTTTCCATGTCTTTTACCAAGTACTAAATTGCCTGACAGAGATGAGGAACAGAATACTCTAATCCCATTCTGTTATTTTTATCTGATGGAGAGAACAAGCATATGCTTTTCGCAGATGCAGCTAGAGAAAAACAAAGGAATTACTCAGAGGCTGACTCAGAGGTTGATGTAGCACCTCTCATATTGCTGCTATTGGATTCTGGCAAAGATGTAAAATAGTCAATACCTGCAGCATATTGTCACAAACCCCAAGGTCTCTCCTCACCTCTGATAGTGCTTGACTCTAGGTTTCCGAAGTAGTTTCAGGCAATTAAAATCTGCCCATTTGTAAAATACATCCATTGATATTTACTTACATTACAGGTAAGTATGGCACATGGTTCAATGCTTAACTGACTGACATCTGAAAAATGCATTGAGGTCCTTGATTTATAAGCAAATGTGATGCTTCTAACTGGGTGTCGCTGCAACCTAACAACCTGTGTTTGAACCAAACTCAAGACAAACCAGCCTACTAGCTGCTAGGACACGCATTTGCTCATCTCCAGCAAATTTCTGTTGTTCAGACTCCTGTGTGCTGGGCCTGAGTCTCCTCACTGTTGCTACATTCTCTGCAGAGGGGACCACAGAAATGAGGTGCAGGAAGGTTTGCACTGGGCCTATATATGATGAGTACTCCCCACACGATTTGAAAACAGTAATAAGGTCTCTGTCTCTTCTCTGTCGCATAAGCAGAACACTAAGAGGAAAAAAGGAGTTGGGTCCTAATCTGATTTTGAAATTAATTTAAGCACCCCTTTCTTCGGAAATCCTTTATTCAAGCTCTCATGTTTTCACATATCAGAAGAACAAAAATGCTTAAAATGCTCTTTAAATTATGCACAGTTGGAAGCTTTTCAAATCAAAGGCATCGTTTGGACTTAATCAAAAAGCAAGGTACCCCCACATGAGATTTAGCAACATCTAGATATTGACTTATCTATTAACAACAGATTGCCATATGCCTATGGAGCTGAAAGCCAGATTTCTCAGTTCTGCTTCATCAAGGTACTATGTCATAGAATGTGGGGAACCTGATATTAATATACTAGGAGTCATTATTACTGTGACAGAATCAGCAACTTTATTGAAAGCACCTACTCTGGTTGCAGAGAGTTAACTCTAAGCGTTCATTTACACACACACATTCTGGTATCTGTGCATGGAGGGCCTCATGCAAATCATCAGGGCTGGGCTCTAAAGAGCTAATTTGGCCTTGATTAGGATAAGGTCTGTCTTACTGAGTTTTACAGCGCAGTGCCAAATTCTCAGGTTTTGAAAATGTGTGTGTGTGTGAGACAGACCAAGAGACACTATCTCTGATTGACTTATCTGGTACTCTGATACAGATATATATGATAGTGCACATAAAAGAAAGCCATGAATGTCTGCATATAAATATAAATCTTACATGATTATATATGTATTATTTAAGCAAAAGTACTTTTACTCACAGTGAAGCTAATAAATAAGGGATAAATGGCATAAATGTTTTTGATGACATTTTTATATGACTAAAGCTTGTTAATTAATGAAAAGAGCCTTTTCATCAAAAGTTTATTCCTGATTAAAGAGTTGTCGCTTTCTGTATGAAAACTTATACAATTACTTTTGCGTGTCATACGTTGCGGGAGAGCTAAATCAGGATATCTAAAATAAACTACTCATCCCTTTCTGCCCAAGCATACATGGTGTGTTGCTCCTTGCCATGTGAATGAAAAGAAGCTGTATCAGTGTGCAGCCCGCTCACTTCATCATGAATACAGCTGCAGCTGGCCAGGGATTGCACAGTACTTTGTAAGGGAGTGATTTGTAGGTGGAATTCTATGGTTGCTTTATGTAGGAAGTTGGGCAAAATAAATATAATAATTGCTTCTAACTTTAAAAAGATTAAAAACACCACCCTGGGAGTTTGTATTTCTCAGTTTGTAAATTAAGACAAGCACAAAGAAGGAAGGTGATTGCTTAGACTCATGCAATTGGCCTGCAGGAGATGGCTAAGTAAAATCTCGTTGTCATGATTCCTATCTGCTAAATCTGGCACCTTGTTTCTTTCAAAGCAAAACATTGTAAAATTAACACTTCTTCATACAGGAAACAATTGCCTTTACAACAGCTCATCTCAAGTCATATGCTTGATTTTCTCTATTTACCATCTTCAGAGGCTTCCATCATCGCTGCTGATTCAGCATACTTCTATACAATGCCAGTCCAACCTTTCACACTAGTTATAATCAGAAAGACTGTATCTTCATAGAAGTTAACTGTAATTGCAAAGGTGCAATTACACCCTCTGCCTTTGCTCTCATTGTGGCAATTCCTTCATCATTTTACAGTCAAAAGGACAAGTAACTATGCTGGCCTTTCACAGGAATTTCCATGAAAAGATCCAAACCCATTGTTGAGAAAATATAAGTCTAGGAATTCCATCCTGGAATACAGTGATGCCCAGTTAAGTGACAGAATCATGACTTTATCTGAGTTGCTCCGTACACTATGCAGAGCACAGTCTTGATCTAAAACTCACTGCCCTAGTTCCTGTGTTTGAGATAAGGTAGGTAGATGAAAATGACTCAGGGCTGGTACAAATGCTGGGACCATTTGGTCCCATACGACTTCTGCTAAACAATGCTTAACTTTTCAGTATTGTTCTGCAAATGGTTCAATATCACTCTGAATCTCACTTCAGAGCTAACAAAGTCATTTATCTCTTGCAAGAGGGATATGAGGGGAAGAGAGGACAAGGTCTCTGCTGGAGGCTGACTCATAGTCTAAGCACTGGCAGAAAAAAAATGCTTTAATGATTTTGACAGTCTGTTGTTGAACCAAACATCTTGTTCCCATAAGATGCTTTGCATCTATCTATAGACAATAGCTGTGTGATCACAGCTGAAATGCAGGTTATTCCATAATGTGTAGTACCCTTATCCAGAGAGAGATAACATAATTTTGCTTACCATACATGCCTCTAGAGCTGAAAAACAATCTGAGTCTCCACAGCACATTCCAGCATTGCTGCTTTTTAGAAAGAACTTTCCTCTTCCTCTCCAACTTCAGCTTGGTACCTATATAACATAGGCATTGTGCCCTGAAAATATAAAACAAAACAAACTTTGAAGTTCCTTCAAACTAACATAACTATTTCATCCTTCTAGCACATGCCTGAGTGTAGATTCCCATTCTGCAACTGATATTTATTGATCTGCATCCATATGATCCAAGAAAAGCTTGACTGCATTGCCTTGAGGTAAAATTATAAGGGGAAAAACTGGAATGTGGGAGAGAAGGAAGGAGGAAAGCCAGGCTTTTATAACTCTTTGTAAACCTGGTTTATGTGAGCCTAGCCAACCCAGGGTCTAAACGATCTGTTACGCTTAAGAACTGGATGTGAAAGGCAGCACTGTTGCTGAGCTGCTGGTGCCCCACAGAATCAAAATATTTCTGCTGAGATACAATTTAAACAGTCATACTCCAAATATGGGAAGCAACCCCTGTGAGGAAGTATGTTTTCCTTCTCAAAGCACTTTACCTTCAGTGAGTAAACGGTCCTAAGTGTAATAATAAAAGCACTAAAGTTTAGGTGCATTTTTATTTTGTGCTAATAGAGCAATCAAAAATGCACTGTCTCAATTTTGCACTTTTATTCTAAAAAGATTTCAATGTTTTCCTGTAGATATAGGTCAGATCAGCATATCCCTATCTGTCAAGAGAATAGAGACCCCTCCTGCCTTTTTGCTTTCGTTAATACAATAATTGTTATGGGTTCTCAGTCATGACTAGTTTCTGCTTGAATTATCAGACTGCAATTCCCCAATACTGTGCCTTGCTCTGGCACAAAACTCCAAGGAATCATCTATTAGCTGAACACCTTCTACCTGCCACTTGTTCTTCTGGCTGTCTCTCACATATAGGCTGTAGTTTTACTTCTCCTCAGACTGAAAAATCAACCTGAGTAAAATACGATTTCTCAAAACATGAAACCACATTTAGATCCAGACTCGCCATCTTCTTCCTCTTCCTCCACCCCATATAATGAGAGAATCTGTGAATCTGGCAGATAATAAAATCATACTGTTAGAAAACTGTAGGCTTTCTGGCAATAGCGAATAGACCCCAGAAGAATAAAAAGACTTGTGCCAGCAGTCAAGTGAGGTGTCCAAAGAAATGAACATCATGATTGTGAGAAACCTGTATGGTGGTGGGTGGAAAGGGGAACATTTACAACTTTCTAGTGAGTGTAGAATCTAGTGAGCACAAAGAATTGCCAAGCATCACATAAATCAGAATAAAGCTGTATTTTCCAAAAGATAGATCCACACAAAGTGAGAAGACTTTTCAAGCTCTTCAGCTGCTATTTACCAGCCTTTATGCACACTAAGATTCCGTATTGATATCATCTATATACCTAAAGAGGTGCCTAGCCCTTGAAAATCTGGCATCTTTTCTGGATGTATAAGGCTTAAAATTCTGAGAGGAGTTCTTTCAGTAATGTGCTCAAAGGCTGAAAATGAATTTGAAATGGCATATGGCTCTCACACAACTTCTCTGAAAAGAATTTATCCATTATGGGAAAGCAAATGGAAAGAACATCTGGAGGTCTGTTGAAAAAAAGGGTTAGCAAGAATTAAGTCAAGCTTATTTTTCCCCCAAAACTTCATGTCGGTTAAAGTCTGAAACTATCTCAGCTGAGGCTCAAAACTTAAGGTGATGCTCTCCTCACTGGATCTTCAGCTCTCTTCAAAGATATAATGTAGGATACAGTAGGGAAAGAAGCCAATACACACTGTGAAGATGGTTAACAACTGGAGTAAAACTCTGAGGCCACTAATTAATTTTTAATGTCTCAAGGTCTTCATGCAGACATGCAGAGTGGAAGATATGGTTTAGTCAAACAGAAGGTTGTCAGACTCTGCTCAAGCAATCAGATGAGGTTCTCTGGCCTGCTACACTGATAAGTCAGATGACCTAATGGTCCCTCCTGGCCTTAAAATCTGTGAATCTAGAATTACACACCACTATAAAACTTATGTAGGGGATGGGAGAATAGAGGCCAAAAAATTACAAAGAGTATTTACAAGCCTGCTACAGTCATCACTAATGTACATATAATTGGCAAAGCATTTACATCAGAGGCCAGTTGTAACACATACGTTTATTGAAGGCTTGCACATTTCATTATAACTGAATTACTGAATATATCTAAGCCATTTATAGTGAACTGTGGCAAACTCTGAAATAAAGTAAACACATGTGCATGGATTATTGATGTGGTATGGCTGTTCTGATACTTAAAGGCATTATAAACGATTTGCAAGGCATTTAATAAAAGTGACCTACATTTGTATAGCACCTTTTATCCTGAGGTATCCCAAAAATTCTGTACAAACTGCAACTACAACTGCATTACTTCAGGCTGACACCAGTGTGGCTCTTCTGAAGCCAGTTGGGTCACAGTGCCATCATGCTAGAGTTAGAACGCAGCTATCCAATATTGCATATATAAATGGTGAAGTGAAGGAGAAACAGCAGCTGTTTCACAGGTTTCACTGGACATGAGTCCTTAAGAAGCTATTGGATCATCTAATCTGAGATTTCATATTACTTACGGCATCTAAGTACCAACAGGAAGAGGTAATGGCATTTCTCCTTACATTACCCAAATATCCTACATGTCTGAGCATTGCAACTCTCAAACCCCACATCCAAGCTTGTCTCCCAGTAATGTCTTTCTTACACGTTCTTCATGGAAATAGGAGCACTAAGAGCTCTTGCTGGGATGGTTATTTATAACAACATCTCACTCCTCTGAATTTCCAATACAGAGTCTCACAGCATGTGGGAATACCTTACCTTCTTAGTCAGCAGTCTTAAAACTCTGTTGGAAGACAACATGCTCAGATGATTACAGTCACTCCATGATAGAATCTTGCTTTCTTCATTATTTATAATTTCATTAATCTTTATTACAAAAATATCATTCAAAACTCTATTTTATTATTTCATTTGCTGAAGAAAATACGAAATTATATTGGAGCAAAAAGCAGTCTCTGGAGATCCCTCTCAGCATGTCTTAACAAAGAAATGAGATTCATTGGTGATACAACTTTTAATACAGCCTTTTAATTCAAACAATACCCTTCAGTCCCGGTCTCCTTCTGTGTCTTGTGGAAGCAAAGATAAATGACTGGGGAGGGAACTTCCATGCACTCTACTGGGTGCTCTCTTTTGGTCATCATAAGATTAGTACTGGATTGGACCAGGTGATGGGACATTACAAAAATGCCGGCCCTGAAATGCAGCCAAAGCCTATCAATACTAAGTCAAAAGCTTTGGAGAAAGCCAAGTATGCTGTACAAGAACACTCATACAAATAGATCAACACACATACCAAATAGATCAACAATCCCATCAGAAAGAGATGGATAATACATTCACTTCAGGAGGAAGAAAAGAAGGAAAAATTCTTTTGACCAAAGCTACAGTGTGATAAGCCACTGTGAAACTGAAGCAAAATTCCAGTACTAACATTCCTGAAAATGGCATTAAGGCATCTTTAATTGACACTAAACAGTCAGGATATAATTTTAGGTCTCCTCCAGAAACAATACCTGCAGTAGCCCAAAGCCCAGAAAACTCTGGCCTCTAACACATCAATACTTTTTCCTAGTACAGGAAGGATCTTTCTAGCAAAACCTCAAACCAAGTGCTGATACCCTTTACACTTACTTTGTGAGATTGTTGTGTCGTAACATAACATGATGACTGGTATACAGCTTTGATAAAGAAAATGGTATGCTGAACTTGTCCATTTTCTTAACTCTCTGAACCTAATCAAAGATATTATTTCTCCATGCAAACTATGCCTGTTGTATCATTGTCTTCATCACTACAGTCTCATTAGTAATGTAGTCTGAATTCTGCTGTAGTAGTCAGATTGCATACTGCTGAAATTTATGATAATGCACGTACTCACTATGCTGCAATTTAAAACGTCAGCATTGTGGGCAAAACTATGTGCTTCACCCTTCTTCAATATGCTCACCCTCATCTAAAGGTAGCTGTTTAGAATACTCTTAAATTCACTGTATGAACCACAAAACTGGTTTTACAGGCTGAAATACCCTAAAGTGATCAAAGCAGAAGACAGTGAAGGACCTTGTACTTGTATATTGTGAAGATCCTGTGTTACATAAGAGTCATGAAATATTTTCCCCTCTCACTTTCACAAGGGGAAAATCTAGCAAAGCAAATATACCTGGAGTGATAGGAGGTTCTTTTATCCCATTTTGGGGGAGAAGGATTGTAGATTTTCCATTTTGTGCTCTTTTAAACGGGTCATTTCCTATGTCTCTTTAGATCACAGTTACACAGACAATTTCACTGGTATGACCAAAGGGCTGTGGTGTCTAGCAGGTGGCAAGAACAAGCAGCTGACGGATGTAGGCAGGCTTGGCAGGGGCAGGAACAGGAACCCCTTACACTCAGCTGTGAAAGGATTTGTAAAATGGAACTGCAACCTCAGGAACTTGAACTTGCTAAACGCTAATGGCAAATCAATGAGAGACTCAGGATATTCTCAGATAAACACTTTCTCTGGTGCCAAAGCTGACCTAAGAAGTTCCTGCCCTCCCCTGCACCTGCTCTTTTTCTTTCCCTGCAGCATTACCAATTCCATCACAGAAATGTGTGGGATGAAATTGAAAACTTTTAACCCTATTTTATTTCTTGTCTGCAGAGTGGCTTCATAAACTGTTGCAGTGTAAGTGAAGCGCTAGAATGAAAGGGCAGGGGCGTGTGGGTACTTGGGCAACACAATTATAACAATGGCAAAGACACATCTTCTGAGTTTTAATATATTGTTTGATACCATGTTTCATCTGATTAAACATTTCCTGAGCGTTCATTAATAAATTCTGAATTCAAATTGAATGAGGCCCCCAAAAGCAGGTGATAACCCTTTTATCCCTCTCTGGCTAAAAGATTTAGTTAAAGAAAAAAACCCAAAGTTTAGAAAACATTCAAACTCTCCAAAATGTAGATCTGTCTAACCACTGCTATTTTCATAGTTCCATATCATTCTATTGCTACCTTTAAATTTCAGTTTTTATCTGTACCTCTCTGTTATCATTTTACACTGCTATCCATAGATCTATTATATAGATTCATGTGGTTTTACAGCTGCCTCAGTCTATGAAATCTCAAACACACTTGTTTAGACTATGAGCTTGTTTATTCTGGACTACGATAACTAAATATACGCTCTGAAGCTAATGTGATTAACTTGGCCAAGCTGATTTGTAAAGAAGAATGTCAGGAATTCCTCTTCCAGATGTAGCCTGCATTGCTCAGAACTTTCTCCAGCAGAAGCACATTTCCCAAGCTCCACCTAACTTCCCATAGGTGTAGAAAATCCCAAGATATAAAATTAAGGAGGCAGAAGGAGGGGTAGGAGAAGGCAATGATTGCCTTAGATGTGTTCACACTTAACGGAATTAACATTTGCTGATACAATAGAACCTAAGGAGGCAGGGACATCGTTTAATGTGTTAGACTTGCAGACCTTTGACTCTTTTATGGTTAATTAGCCTTTAACTTAAGAAAGTCCCCAGGTCATACAACTTCCATCAGCTCTGAATTCAAAGCTTTGCCCTCTCTCACCCTGGCAGTTTACAGTGTAATGATGATTGATAGCCAGATGAAAGCTTTAGCTAGGGCCTGTCTTCTTGCATTGTGCTGGAAGAGAAGTATAATGATCTATAGCTGCAATGGTTTCAGAAACCATTTTGGTTGATTGTGACCTTAATTACCCACTTAAGCAGGTTTGGGCCAAATTGATTTTATACTGCTTTATTCTACAGCAGGTTAAAAATTAACCCTGCAATCTTAGATGCATTTTACAAGGTTTCTACTCCCTTATTGCCTAAAAAGCCCCTAGTGAATATGATCTCAAGCCAATATTCATGAACTCAAGTAAAAAGGAGGAATGATACCTTTTAACACTGACAGATTACTGCTGACACTTAACTGCTATCAAAGTTATACAAGTGAACAAACACCCTCTTTGATTTGATTTGATTTGAGTGAGTAGTATGTGAGATAAATTCCCACCAAAACTAAAGCTTTATTGTTTAGACCCAGGAATCACAGGCAGCTTTAAAATGTTGTGAGGAGAAAACTGCATCTCTATAGGATCAGAGTGGCTGACTTTATTGGTCTAAGTAGCGTAGAGATCAGACTGGCAGGGCATTTGGAGCAGGAAGCACGATACTTCTCAAGGAGTTCAGCTTTGCCTACATCACATAAGGAACATTCTGTATGAAATGTTTCTAGACAGAAAAAAAGGGAGAAAGGATCATAAAGACACACTATTCTTTCTGACTTAAAGAGGACCCTCCAGAGAGAATTTGGGTTCACACAGCCGCACTGTGCAAACTCCCACAGGCAGTGGGGAGCAGGCATGGTAAACCTATTTTAGATCTGTTCTTATTGTTCTTATTGTTCAGACAATGAGAGCAGACAATGTCTCATAGTATTCTTCCTAAAGGACTCTTAAAACTGTTTTTCACAAAAGACCAGTATTTGCACACAGTCTGGGCTCCCATGGAAACACTGGTAAACCCACAGAGCTACAGGCACTCCACATCAAGGTGTTGCGGACAGGTGAGGCTGTTGAGCTCTTACCTGCACCGTAGTCCAGCTGACTGCAATGTACTGCAGACATAACTTTGCTCCCATGTATCTTATGTATTGTATAAATACACAGTATGCCTCATTTCTTCTCTTTAATGTGATCTATGATTCTTAAATTTTAACTATAAACCATTCCAAAACCTTCTCTTTTGCATTGATGACATTTCCTAATTAGAATAGCTGGCTCCCCCAGGTTACAGGCCAAACAGCATATTTACTGTAAATTCTAGCCTGCTCACAGAAAACTGACAGCCTCAAGCAGAAAGAATTGTATGCATGTTCAGCTGACTCACACAAAAGAACTGTGAGACATTCCCAAACATTTTCTAGCACAACAGGTAGTGTGGAAGCAAGACAGTAAGGACCAAAAGAAGAAACAATGTTGGTGCGGCTTTGCAAAACAGCTGTTGCTCACTGCTAGAGATACAAAAGGATGCTAATCGTGCAAAGTAACTCTCTAGCAATGACACACTCCAGTTGGTGCAAGTGTTTGTACAGGTCTTTTCAACAAAACCTCAGTAAGCTGACATATCTGTTCCGTAGAACAAACTCATCTCTTGGCCCATGCTTAGCAAGCTCTGCATGATGCTTTTGCCACCTGTGTTTCAAGAAAAAAAAGGTGTTCTGTTTTATTCCACCTGACATTGATCTCCACATGCTCCTGCCCTCCTTGAGAGAGAACAGTTGTTTGATGTCAGGAAGACACCTTCTTCAGATGTTATTTGGGTGAAGTTGCATGCCAGCACTTGCAGCTGATACTACTTTTAACTCCCATCATAGTTTCCAATTAATTTTATTCCCACTATCTTCTACTGTATTTTTTTTTTTTTCTAACATAGCATTAGGGGCCTTTTGATTTAAGGACCTGGAACAAAAGCTGTGATTTTTCCTCTCAACAGAAAATTATTCTAGCTACATTCTTTGCCATACTGATGATGAGATCTGAACAAGTAGATACTCATGAGGGTGTTCTTATCTGGAGATTATTAATTCTACAGTGTGCAGTTCCTTTGAAGACTAATGTCTTTGTTGATCTAGCTTGCAATATTCAAATTTGCTAGAATTTTGTTCAGTCATATGTGTAGTTCCTTTTGGCCAAGTATCACCAAAAAATAGCAGGTAGCCTGAGGTGCTTATGCCGTAAAGATACAATGTTCTGCATCATGGCTGGCATAAGTAATGAAAGATACTTGTAAAGCTGCTCCAAACAATCCAGCCAGAGCAAAAAACTTTTGTTAAAACCACTGAGATAGGCACAGGAATAATTTTGCTGTTGTTTTTTCAGGCTCTTAGCCTCCTCAATAATGTGGTCCATCCTGGAAAATTACCCAATTCAAATAAAAGTCCCTTGCATCTTGCTGGTGGAACCCCATTAACATGAGGGAAATCTTTGGCTCTCTCCAGTGATCAGTCCACATGGAACAGCTCTTGAATGTTATATCTTCAAAGGAATAGAAGATACCCTCACCTAAAGGAACAGATGTACACATACTTGCATACTCAAATTCTAGTTTAATTTTCTTGAAATAAGCATGGGTTTCATTTTCGATCTTCCAGAAAACATCAACCTCATCTTGCTCTTCTAAGTTGAAAATGACCCACTTAGCACATTTATTTTCTGGAGTCAGGAAGGAACCGCACAGCAGACACATACAGATTAAACTGCCTTTATATTGGAAATGTTTCTATTTAAAATGCAGTTTTTGGTTTGAGTGTTCTCACATGTGCCATTGCTTCCTTCACATAAAAGAAGGAGCTTTGATATTCTCATTCGTGAAACACATCACCACTCATTTTAATAATCCCAGCACAAAACTGCTGAAGTTAAACCAGCCCCCTGGTCTCTATATTGTTTGATTACTGACACATGCCGTGATTCTGAAATCTGGTTGTGACTTTATCTGTATGGGATGAAGAACAGATTTACTTAAATTCTTGGTGACAGAAGTATAACAAGGATAAAGGAGAAGTTATTTTCCATCATAACTGTTATTTGCTTAAAAAAATCTTCCCCAAAGAAAAGTTATAATGTGATATCTTGAAAGAACACTACTCCATTCTTTGTTCAAACACCCTTTAACTTCACATCAGCAAGACAGAATCATATTAGCTAGCTTAGAATTCTAAAGATACTGATCAGATTGTTTTAAATTTCACTGAGGCTAGAGCTGGGAAAGGTTAAGATGCACTTCCCTGCAAGAAAAGTAGAACAAGTTTGCTGCCAGGGCAGCCAAAAAAGCTACTATAATGTTGATAACAACTTATTGATTCCAACAGCTACTTTGATGAAGGCACTTCTTTTATTCCTGCAATGCTGCTGCTGTGGGCTGGAAAGGTAATGCCAAAGGAACACAGTTGGAAAAATATTCCACAAACATAGGAACATTCAGCAGAGAGAGTGAGAGAGAAGTGAGTGATTGAAACCAGATGAAGCCAGCTCATGATCACAGCTTCCACTGCTGAATAACTAAGTCCATGTAAAACTGCCAGGCATTTCCCTCTGCCACGTGAGAAACCCCAGGGAAAGCCAAGCCTTTGTCTTCTTTTGACACATCAAGCAGTGAGGATATTCTTGACTGATAAAACATCCACAATAGACATCACTCCCTTTGGCTCTGGTGAATATTACTATATCTAGCCATTTTCAGACATGGGCAAATTATCAGGAAATTATTATGCCAGAAGCCTACTGATTGCAGATCAGCAAGTTCCCCAGTGCTAATTGTGTCTACCTAACAGGATTTTCTACTCATGGGATAGCACATAGGAGAAATATCTCTCTCAAAAGCTGCAGTATAAATCAAATGCAGTTGCGCTAATATGTTTATCACTAAAGCACCTGGACCTTAGTGGAATTAACAAACAGTGTGTGTGCAGCCTGGTAGGCAGAGAATTACAGAGCAACTCCAAAGTTTGGGGTTTTTTCCTATACTCTAGGACTTTTAATAATCTTGGAGACGTCACGTCCTGTCCCTATGCTTCAGCTACTGTATTAAGAGCTACCCAGATAATAAGCGATCTAGCTGAAAGCTAACTTACCTGTGTACATGTAAGTTGCAGTCACAGCCTTCACTACAAACAGACATAGATTTTAAGCTCCTGGATTTAAGATCCAAGAGCTTTTTGTTCTGTAGAGCACTGTCCACTGGTTCATGATGAATCACTCTGAATGCTACTACTGTACAATTGAAACAGTGGTCATCTGTCTGCAGTTATTCAGAGAAAACCAAGCAGCTAGTGCCCCTCATCAAGACACCTGTGGCCAGTAACATGGTCTACAGTCAGATTCAGACAATGACACTTTCAGAATTCCTCCTACAACTGGACAGCTTGCTGGAATCTAGAAAATCAGTCATCCAGCTGATTCAGAAAAATACAGGATCATACCCACAAAAATCACTATAATCATTATCCAACAATGGCATGAATATTTGGGAGAGAAGAAGGTTCTCCCCATACTGGACCCTTAAAATGGCATTAGAAAGAACATGAAAAGGCAAGACAAAATGTGATACTTGTCAGAGATGTCCAGAAGAGCATACTTAGGACATTTCCATCAGTGAACTCCATGAAGATTTAGTACTTTTTGCACTTGGGAAAAAAAAAGCCATGAAAGCTGGAATGTTCCTCTTTGTCTTCCCCTGTAGGAAAGCCAGCCAAGAGCATCTCCAAACCTTACTGACTTACTTGCCACTGCAGCTTTAAAGGAGCAGCTGTGAGAGGGTATCCTCACAGTTGTCATGCTGATAAGTATAGAAATTCAGATTCTAAATGGATTTGGCACTAATCTCTAAAAATTACATATTTTACCTCCGTTTTAATCTCAAATTATACAGTTATGGAAATTATATCACTTTGTTATGCAGTGGTGGTTAGGAGGTGTCTTGTAACCCAATCCACAAGTGAAATGTAATCAAGACAGCAATTCAACAGTGAAGCAAGGTGACATCCCTCTTCATTCCTGATGTTTCTATCCAGCAGGTTTTCAGCTAAAGACAACTTCAACATTCAATATTTCAAAGTAAAGTCTTTCAAAGTAAAGGTTTAATTTGTATCAAGGTGCTTCAAAATACCAGCTAGACTATATTCAGACAAGCTGAACAGTCTGAGTGAATAAATGCAATGCATAATGTAGACCACTCGAGGGAGCATATGAGTGGCAGATAGGTCAAGATGATAACATATTTGTGAACCACAAATAACTATTTCCTTAAAAAAATAAACCAAGGGTAGAACTACCAAAGTGCTATGTTCTGAGAAGGCCAGACAGGACATCAGGTTTCATCAAATGATCTCAGAAGAACTGCTTCTAATAATTAAATATTGTTTGAAAAATAGTTTTGCAGGCAGATGGCTGATGCCCACTCTCCTCACAGCCTGCAATCATGATGCCTTCAGTTTGATGACTGTCAGAAAGGGGAATGTGCTGCAAAGACCGGTTGAGACATTTGGCCTCAACATTTCTACTGGTGGAACATTACATCAATTGAACGTGTATTTCTTCCATGGAACTTAAGTTGTGGTCATGATTCTTCATTTAATATTTTCTGATTTTCTCACTTACATTTCTCCCTTTGAAAGAGAGGAAATAGAGCAATCATTTCACTCTAACATATTTTTACTTAGTTTAGTTCTTTTTAAGAATACAAATGCCAGCTATTTGAAAGTTAAATGAAAGCATTTTTCTCACCTTCAGGTTCTCACACAAAATAAATTTGCCTTTTTCAGCTGACTGCTAACAATAGAAGTTACAATTCAGACATATCTTGGAAGGTGAAGACTAACACTGCAGGTGCACCTGAAAATACCTGAGAAGGGCTTGAAAGATGAAGAAGGCAAGAGTAAGAGGTAAGTAAATGAGAGAGGCAAGGGGATATATCCTATTCCTACTTAAGGGCAAGGACAGTACCTAAACTGACAGAGTTGAGTGGCAATTTTACCTGTGCACACCTGGAGATTCTCATCTTTCAAAAGAAAGAAGGAGATTGGAGCCCTCTATTCCTGCTTTCTGGCTACAAGAGGGGAACTAGTTGTGCTATTCAAGGCAGCAATATCTCAACGTTCTCCTTTTGCCACAACCAACTGCTCTTGCAGAAGGTGGCTCTGCCAGGCCAGCTAAAACAACAGCATATGAAGAAAAGGAACAAGCTGAGGAAATGTTTGGGGGAATGCTGCTGGAAGTTACAAGACTGAAAATGCCTGGTCCTTCTGCACTGTAATGTTCAGGTTATTTTTTTGTCCTTCCTAAGCACTGTGGGGGATAACAGAAACTACTCCACTTGAACTCCACTGAAAATCCTTTCCTCAATCTCGAAAACATATGGATTGAATGCTGCAAGAAGAAACTTCATTTTATTCTTATTTATTTATTTATTTTTAAATGGACAGGATATTGAACCAGCATGAATGGGGAAAAGAGAGGCAATCAAGAACTTCAAGCTAAATTCCATGAGACAAAACCACAGAATTGCTGCAATCAGGGCAAAACCCACACTGAGTTAGCTTTTACCTCTTCCGTTTCCAACAGGAAAGACAGAGGATGGTAAACCAGAGTTGAGAGGCATTAAAGAGAAACATGTAGAGGAAAATGGACTTTTTTTGTAAACTGATGTTGCAACTTTTGCACTGGCAGCAATTTGCCATCTTAAATTAGTCTTAGGTCACATAAAAACCAGAGAAACACAAGGATGGTTTCTCCTTCTTAGTGTTGCTTTCTGAAACCCAAAGATATGACACAGAATTTGCCCAGGACTGAAAGAGGGAAACCTTCTAGCACTGTTACAGAATTTCTGGGAACAAAAAATATAAATTGGAGATAGGAAAACTTACTGAGTTATCTACCTTGCCTCCATAGTAATATAGAACTAAAAAACCCTCTGATATAGTCTCCAAGTTGTGAACTTCCTTGACTGGGATGTCTGCAGTATTTTTCTATACTTGTTTTATTACCACACAATAATTTGCCACAATGTGGACAGAAGGTGATAAAATCCATGCTGAGAGTTTCAAGAACATTTTCCATATGGGTTAGAATGAATCTGCAATCTCCTCAACACAGATAAAAATAAGACTAAACCAGGAGTCCCAGTCTGCACGCTTACAAACCGTCACCTCAAAGACATCTTCCAAAAGCCTCCATCTTAGTTTCTCTGAAGCAACCTGTGGGTTGTTTCGTTAACAAACTTTCAGCAGTACTGGTATATTCAATATGTGTGTCCCATTCCCGTGACTCAGTGTGCTACCAGTAGGTCAGGTCAGGTCACAGGTGTCACCCCCTACATTCAGTGTTCTCCTGTGATAACAAATATTTGCACCTGAGGTGCAATGATGAGAGATTCTGCTTTGTTCTATGTCATAGCTAAAACAGGAAAAAGGAAATCCCTGCCCCACCCTTTTTTCCCCTCTTACCTTATTTTCCTTTCTCTACCCTGTTTGGAAAACAGTCTAGCTTGAAAAGATCTATAAAAACTAATTCCTTCCTGCTAGTGACAAGCAACAGAATAATTTCTGCTAGCACAACAAATGGAGCAAGTAGATAGTGAGGACAACAGACTTACTCATTTACAACCAGGTATTATCGACATCAGTGGCAATGCTCTCCTTGAGTTTCTGTGGCAGAAGTGTGGACACTAGTGGTGAGGCAAACACCCTCTTTACTCCACACACAGTAAGCTTCACAGAAAGGAGAAGCAGCATCTTGCAAAAGTAGAAAGATTAATGAAGAAGGCACAAGAGGTATTTCCAAAAGTGATTGATGTTCCAGAAAGAAAATTATGGATTTCAAGCCAAGAGTAGTACTGCAAAGTAGAACCAACCAGAAGTACTCCAATAAACCATTTTTCCTCAGAACTTGCTGATTTAGTCAAATTAAAATATTCTGTATTTTATTTAAACAGCTTTATTCCCAATCTCTGAAAGTTTTCTGTTATTCTGGGACAAAAGTTTCTAAGGACTCAAAATTATTTCCCAGAACTAAAATTCATTTTCAGAGCCAACTTTATTGCTGGCAAATCAAACATGCTAAAATCATGGGTCAGGAACTTATAGGCCTAAAACTGTATTATGTGTGTCTTAAAAACTAAGATTAAGTGCAAAAAAAAGTTTTAATTAATTTTGTTTTGAGCTTTGAGCTATTGGAGTTCAAGGGTTTCAAGCTGTTCTATATAATTTTTTGCACCCAGAAAAGCAGGATGTTTTGTAAAATAACTAGACATGAAATTTCATGTGACTGTGGGAGCTAAAGAAAGACACCTTGACAAACATGAAAAAGATAATGAAGCTATTCAATTCCGCAGAAATAAGATGCATCCAGAGAGCTGTGCAAGATCAGCCTGTATCAGCTTTGTTTTATATTAGTTAAACAAAAGAGCTATAAAGGACAAAAACAATGCCTCAGAAAAATGGCATGACATTCTTTACTTTACACAGGGGGCACATTTTTACTAGGGGATTTAAAAGATTTTACCCATTTGGATGCCTGTCTCTTAGAGATTGTGATAGCTAAATATGCAGCCATATCAGCAAATGGAAAGAGAATTTCATTCATGTAACATCTGGCCTCATTTTGACTCATTAATGCTTCCCTGGAATGACTGCTTAGTCAAGATAATGAAATAACATTTAAATATGGTCTCGTTATTGATCTGTGTCATCCTTTGACACAGCAATTAATTTAGGTGACTTAAGAATTTAAGTATACAATATCAATAAGCAGGTAAAACAGCATACATGTGGATTAATCCTGGCAAATACAAGGCTAGTTTTAAAAGATATTGAAGCATGGGCATGGGAACCATGTCCACCATCTAACAAGTAAACAAGTGAAGTCAGTCTGAACCAAGAGATTCCCACACCTCATAGGGGTCAGGAAGGGCCACATCTCGGTGGTATGCCCAGAGAGACACAGGGAAAAGCAGCTGCCTGATCAATAATATAAAGCTGCTACTTGGAATTTCTCAGTAGGTTTGGGCTCTGCTATGCTGTGCTCTGCACATACCGACCACAACAGAGCAGGAGCTCTTTAGAGATTCCCATCTCCAAATATCAGATGCACATAGAGGGGAAAAAGGAAGGCAATGCACAAAAATAAGCGGCCTGAAAAAAAGGCTGACAGAACGACAGGGGTCGAAGCATTCCCTGACTTGAACCAGCAGGATGGCAACTGTACAGTTCCATGCCCTGAGTAGCCTTTACGAATGATCAAGGATTGCCATTTAGGGTCTACAGTCCTGAGACCTCCACTCCCCACTGCGGATCTGTGCCCAGCCTGCCGTATGTATGGTGGTGGTTCTCAGTCAAAGGACATCCCTGCTGGTGCTCAGGCCTCATAGCCTGGCTGGCCAGGCTGGGCAGAGATTGTTGATCTGACACCTTCCTGCCACTGGTGTGGAACGTTCTCTGGAAGGTCAGAACCAGGATTATTTTGGAGACAGAGTTACTCTGGAAAGAACAAACCAATTACTGTGCACGTTACAAGCTATTGCCAGAATTTTCTTAAACTTATTCATCAAAAGCTGGTTAGGGCTTTGTTTTTGTTTGGGTTTTTTTTTAGCTGAAACCATCTGAACCTCCTCACCATGAGTAGGAGGTGAGTACGTAAGAGGGAGCAAAAAGCCCTCATTACCTTGAACCTCAGCTCAAGCACAAACCACAAAAAATAATCAAACACTGGGCAACATATCTCAATATAAATATGGATATTTTTCAGTACAAGTAGCTACTGAGAGATGAATAGCCAGGGGAACAAATGCAGAGGACAAGCAAGTTAGTAGACATTAAAGAGGTCTGATTTAAACCTCCCTTTTATTGTTACAAGCTCCCTTAATTTCACGAGACTAGTTCTTAACAGATACATCAGAACAGTGTTCTAAGCCTGAACTAATGTTCTAGATGTCTCAGCTTGTCTCCTCTGCAGGTGTACACCAGTACAGCCTCACCAACCAACATTCCTAGCTGGTGGCAATCACTGCTGATTTACTCTGAAATGGAGGACCCAAATGTACACATTTCAAATTCCTGATGCTTTCTTTTGCTAAAAAAAATTCAAACTGTTTGGTTACAGGGTCATGGAGGACTGAGATAGAAGAAAGCATTTTAAGCTCTCCCTTTTGTTCTGATGCCTTGTATAGAAATGTCTCTACTTGTTTTATTCCTCTCTAAGGATTTCTCTATTTTCTTTTTTTTTTTTCCAGAACAGCACACAAGTGTTAGGAGAAGAGATACATAATTAAAGTAAAACATTAAAATGTCACATAGAGATTAAAAAATGAAGAGCTGCTGTGCTGGTTTTCCACATATGCAAGCCAGGCAACCATTGGCATATCCAAGACTAACCTTTGGAAAAACAGAATCCCCCTCGTCTTCAGTGCTTCCTGTAGCCCTGCTTAAAAAAAAAAAAAAAAAAGACAACAACAACACCAAAAAAAAAAAAAATCAAAACAAAATAAAACAAAGAACACGTGACCACCTGCATACATTAGCAGAGATACTGATCATTCTGAATGCAAAGACATGCATCTTTTTATGATGCATGTTGTGAAAAATGTTGGAGTAAGGAAGAATAATATTTTATTAACTTAGTAATGAGAAGTTTCCACAGCTAAGGTAATACATGATAATATGGACTGAACAGCAGCCCATTGTTTGAGAGCAGAATGGAGCCCTGTATGGGATCACTGCTGGATTCTGTACACCACAGATGGAAGGGAGAAATTACACCCTGGATTTGGGGTGTGAAGGGGGGTATGCATTTCTTTTACGATTTTATTAGCCTTGCACACAGGTCAGTAAGTCACACGCTCAAACACACACACACAAACACATGCTCACGCATGCACACACTGCAGCACTGACAATCTGTCAGAACTGGGAGGCAGCTTGTTTAAGTTGAAAGTTTAATGAGTGCCCGACACTAAGCTAACAACATTTTCAAACAGTGGCTAACAAAAAACAGGGATCAGGGAGACTGCATTTGGTGCCAAGATATTTGTTTTAATATTAACAAGGACTGAATTCAGGCAATAAAAGAGAAGGAGGAAAATAATATCTTCTGAAAGTGCTGAAAGCCAAGAAGTTCAATATATTTGAAACAACATATGTTTTTAAACAAGACAGGTTTTTCTTAGGATAAGAAAGAAAATCCGTGAATATGATGCAGAAGCAAGTGGTTAGCAACACAAAAATTTCAGCAAATACACACATAGTAAAATTCATTTTCTATCCTACATCTTTAAAATGTAACATAATATTAGCTGTGGAGTCTTCTTTAGTACAAAAATCCAGATCCCTCAAGAGAGTCATGCTACAGTCCCACAAAGGTTATGATAAGATCTTTTAATAAAAGTGCCCATTTTAATACTACTGGGGATCTGGATCTCTGATACTAAGTAAAAAATGTTGTTAAATCTTTCACTATACTTCTTAGGCTTTTTTTGAGGATTTTAGGATCTAGGCTTAGAACTTTGAGACACACCAATGGTGGATGAACTGTCTTACAGTTCTTCTGAGGTGTCTTCACAGCATCTTCTTTGGAGTAAAAGATATGTGCATAGGTTCCTGGTAATGTTTTCTCTGAAGTTCAAAGATAATAACAAACCTAGACAAGTGATTGATGCTGCTGCCATAATTAATGGCAGGTTCAAACCTTGAAAAAGGCTTGCAAAAGACTGCACCAATGAAAAGATATTGATGTGCTGACCCTATGTTAGGACTTGCAATGTTATCAGTGTCACCATTCCAAGCCTACATTGAAAATGAGACCTAATTTCAGAAGCTAAATGGGATTGAATTGCTTTATACTTGAAAATGAAAACCCCAAGTGCACTTGGGATTTAAACCATGACCTTTTCTCTCTGATTCTACATAGTAGTATCTCTTTAGTTCTAAAGACTCCATACATCTGGGGAAATTTTAAACTGTGGCCAAAAGTTATAGTTGTTACATAAGAGCCAATTTACTAATGCAATGTTCAATTAAATTTTCAAACATTTTTGTATACCTGATTTGATCAGAACCATGTAACTTTTCCTCGAACCCAAGACAATTTAATCACATAACAGGATTAAAGTTTCCATATCCAATGGTTCATAAAGAAATGACGTATCTGAGAGTACTGTTTCTTTGAACCATTAGCCTGAATGACTAGATAACAGTTTGCAGTTGGGTCATCTGAGGATGCTTTTAAGGATCTGTACAAAAGCTTCAGCCTGTTACTGTACCAAGACCGGAGTCTAAATTACTAACCAATGTTCTCTCATTCATTCCCCGTGATTCCCTACATCTCTGTACAATGCAGCAAGTTCTCATAATTTTTGGTAATTGCCTTCACATTCTTTTCTTCAGCTTTCCTTAGACTAAATAATGTGAGGAATACATACTAATTCTTGTGACTGTGTAGAAAATCAAGGATCTTTTAGAAATATTTGACAAATACAATTTTGAAAACATATTGAGCTTTTTCTAGCCACAGCCGCTTCAAATGATTCTTGAAGTCAAAGGCTTCCTGGGTTCTTTAGTAAGGGAAAGAGGGAACGAAGTAGAGAGAGGAAAAGAGAAAAGAGAAAAGAGATTGTTAAAAAGCACTGGCTATGAACATCTAAAAGATTAAAGTCAAATCTGACAACTCCATCCATAAATTAAACAAAAATTGGTTATCCCAAATCTATAATCCAATTGCAAAACTATGTAATTTCTACCTTCTTATATGGATCTAACAGCTGGAAACTACCAAAAGTACCAACAGATGTCTAAATGCCTTTGAAAATAAATGCCATAGGAAAGTACTAGGGATTAAATGGAATGAATTTAAATCAAATTCTTAGATCAGTCTGAGTTCAGCAACCTTTTATTTATAAAGTTATACTACAAAGAAAATGGAAATATCTAGGACTTTTTGTAAGTGAAGCCAGAGCATTTGCAACAGCTGACATGCCATTAGGCAACTGAAAAAAAAAAAAAAAACATGTAAAAGGAGATGACTGGAAGAATTACTCCACTGAACAAGTGGAAGAAGAGAAAAGTTTTGTGATCTATTTGTGATTTACTAATGTGAGCAGCAAGCTAGAGAAAAGGAAAATAGCTGGGTCCTTTTCCCTACCATTGGGTAACAGTAAGAATAAAATTTATATGATTTATCTGTACTCAAAAAAAGGAATTCCACATGGAAATTTTTCTATCAGTATCTACTGAACTTTAAATTTACATCTTATTCAGAAATTATTTCATGTTTTTTTCATCATTATTTCAAATTTTAATCAATGTATTTTAAGAAAGAGACACTGTCCTTTTTTGTGGTTTTATTGATCTTGACATAAGGTCTATGATGAACACATAGATATAATACTGTGAGTAGTCATTTTCATGCTACTCTTTATTTTTTCTCTTTAGATTTATAGAAACAGTAAGGGAAAATACAGTCTCTAAGAAGACAGTATGTTACCTTTGAAGCATATACTGGGTTTACTCTATGAACGAAGTTTCAATCTCATAAACTTAAACGTGTAGTACCAAGAAAACAAGTAGCAAAAGAGTTCCACAGTTGAATGGACAAAGTTTTGTTAGAGCCAAGGGGCATCTTGCTTTACTATCAAGTACTGCTTTGTTATCAAATAATGCAAGGAAGATGTTCTGTATCTTCAGCAATATTGAGAATCAGCAGTTGCACTCCTATAAATATTAGCGGTTTGCATTTTGAAAACAATTGCTTTCCAGAAGACTGATCCTCCCTTTTAATACCAGGCATGAAGAGAGTTGTTGACACTACAGGGCAGAAAACTTTGAAAGCAAGAAATGGAAAGATTTCTGAACAGCATGAAACTGACCTGTTAAAACTTACCACCCCAGAACGTCACAAAGTGAGAATAGCTAGTGCTGCGTACTAATGAAAGGCTTGGATCGTTTTATGACCATTCAAATCTTTAGCCATGTTAGGCAGAGATAATGATTGCACTAATCAGACCAAGCTTCAGGGCATAAACTGTCTGTCTGTGGGCTGTATCTGCCACAGATTACTTGCCAAAATAGGATTCTTTCTCTTTCCCTCTCTCCTACCTCATAAAGTTCTGAACAATTAGCCTTCTACATTAACTGTCAACCATTTTTTTTCTCCAGTGGTGGGCACTAGTCAGTGCCAGAGACACTGGACCTGATTTCTCCAGAATGTGTGGTTTCTGTAGTCGAGACTTTCCATTGTGACACTAAGAGAGTGCACTGTCAGGACCTGTGGAGGTTGGGAAATGGCTCAGTTCAGAACACACTTGAATTTTGAATGCTGTCTGCAGCACATGTGATCTTTGAAATAAATGCATCACAATCTTGTAAAAGGCTACATTATATTTTTCAATATGCTGGACTCCAAAATTTTTGTCGCTGTCAACTCTCAGTATCTCTCACTGCTCCAACCTTCTCATCCAAGTTTTCATTGGAAAGACAACAAAGGTGATGTAGTTAGAGAAACCAGCTACAGACCCATTTATCATTGTTTTATGGACCACCACTGGTCTAACAACCACAGTTTAGGAATTGCTGCCCTAAAGCATCACAGAAAAGCTAGGAAATAGCAACTAAACTATCTGTGGATTTAAACTATGAGAATAATAGTTTTGGCAAATCTGTCTTTTTTTGACCATAAATGCTCTACCAACAAATTGTGACTTAGTTTATTTATTATTCACAATTGCTGGGCAAATAGAATCCACATGTCCCTAGACTTTGCTAGCATAAAAGATCCTGATCTCAGTTTCTCTGCTAACATGAATTGGAACAGTCACTGTGTCATTTCAAGTAGGTAAAGATCATATTTAAACCAGAGCTCTGGGCTGCTGGTCAGTTTCTGACAGTTTTACAAGAAAATCCTTGTCAGTAGCTATTTTCCGTCTTTTATTATAGGGGAACAGGGGCAAAATGGTCCAATTTGATGACCATTTGCCTACTGAACTGAAGAATAATTTGTCCACTAGATGACTTGCCTACTGGAAATCAATGTCAGACATGACATTACTGCATTCAAGATCCTCTTGGTTTTCAAGCCCAGACTTGCATATCTGAGACAAATATCTCACAATTGCTCATTTTCAGAATTGACATTTATGGTCCTAGTCCAGCGGTAGCTAACTAGATGTCACACCTGTTCAGAAGGACTGTTTTCTGTTTAAAATAATTGTTATGATGAAGCTGAAATATTCTGTGATTACTTAGACAGTGCCAAATTACAAGCTGTCATTTTTTTTGCCTAATTTTGCTTTAGCCCACTTTCATTGCAGTTTCTCAGCATATTCTGGGAATATCATGAATATTTACCATCTTTTCATAATAATGAAAATAAAAATATGTTTCCATGTGTCATACTTTTGCTCTTCTCCATAGGAGTCTTACGGTAAAATCATTGTTCGCTGCATCTGTGTCATAACTCAATGTCTTATGTAGGGCTAGCACTTGATCCTGAGCAAGGATTTGGGAAATAAGAGAGAGAAATGGAGGAAAAAAGATTCTAGAAAATGGAAGAAATGTTTGGTAAGATAGGTCCTCGTCCTGCTCTACTAATTCCTCCTGCGTCTATAACGAGATGTTGCAGTTTTGGTTTGCATTGCTTTATGATACTCTCTTCCTCTCGCAGTTTGGTAGGAGTAAATAGCACAGCAAATGGAAAATAACAGACTACTTAGTCATAAAAGATATTTTAAAAATCCCATAATAAGTGACCACATAAAAATTGTTGACCATAGGAGATTATGATCCTGTAAATTTTCCACAAATTTTCCATGGCTCTAGATGAAAAACAAGAGGGAAAGTTTTGATATTATTGTAGTTAGTTTTTGTTGTTCAGAATCTTTTGTTTGTTTGTTTGTTTGTTTTTAATACAATTCTGCAGTTTCCTTTCTGGCAGAGAGCTGAAATATGTAAGCCCAGAAGGTTTTTGGTATTTTTTTCAAATGACTGGATTATTATTATAATAAGCTCTGGTGATATGGGATAGCAAGAAGTTTGTTTTGTTACTTGAATTTTGATTAGAGAATAAACATTTTAATGAAATCTGGTAAGTTGTTCTTGGAGCTACATAATCTCCTTTTGGTTTAAGTTTTATTGTCTAATCTCTTAGTTGAAAGTTACTTCAAGAAAAAGAGCTGGGAATTGGTCCAAGAAGAACCAGTGTCTGGTTGAAATAAAAACATGTTAGTTTATGCTATTGCCAAATGACATGGCAGCCTAGCAATACTAAGAATTGCACAGACATGTAACAAGAATCCTTCTAATAAAGAAGCCCATGTGAAGTCAGGATGATGAATTGTGGAGCTGGGAATAGAAGCCTTATCTCCTGGCATCCAGTCCAGTATCCTTCCCCAAGAGTATCTCAAATGATGCCTTTCACCCATTTTCAAATTTGTCTCTGTTTTTGAAGTGAGCACTGGTACTGGCTCTCTGGAGCAGCTTGGGGTCAAGTCCAACAGGTTCCCTCTGACAGCAGGGTTTCCAAGAGCCATTTTGATCCTAAATTTCTTATAAAAATGGTTAAAATGTAAGGACTAGACTCTCTTCTGCCAGGCTTCCTCATGTGTATCTTTGCTGCGACATTATTGTTCTCCTCTTTGTCATTTCAGGTCCAAAGGGAGCTGCAGGAATGTGAGCTGCTCTGTTTGATGACTGACAAGGAGACAAGGCAAAGCTAGAGTGAGTGCAGTACCCTCTCAACACTTGCTAATGTGTCCATCTCTACTTTCTACCTGCACTCACTGGGTTCCTGCTTCAGGTGGTGGATAACCACACAGGCTAAGCACTCCCAGTTGTGTGCCCGCTGCCATTCACAGAATCATAGAATTATTAAGGCTGAAAAACACATCCAAGATCGTGAAGTCCAACCTTTGACCAAACACCATCACGCTCACTAAACCCTATCCCACACAAAAGGTCGGTTTTTGTCATGATTTTGGACAAATCCGAGTTTTCTGCTTTCTGAGCTGTTTTCCATCTTCTCCTTACACAAAAGCGGGTAGAAAAAGTAAGATTTATGCTGGACCAAAAATGAAAAACCTTGCAATGAGATTCATAACAATCATAAGAAACTGCAATTTTTTTGGTTTTCCTAGTTGCTCTAAATCATATTTGAGAAAGAAAAGAAAGAAAAAATAGGCAAGACAAACAATCAGCTGATGGTATCAGCTTTCAGGTAATTCTAACTTTGAATTGCATTGGTATCAGTAACTTAGTTTAAATATATGTTCACTTCAAATGAACAAAAATGGGCTATGAGTTGATCTCTGCAATCTCCCTGGGCCTTCCTGAGTCAGAGAGTTCCTTGTTCATGCCAGCTTGTATCCCCTGGGGTCATCGTTCTGTTCCAAACTTTCACTCTCAGCTTGGTACATGCATTCTGGTATCACAACACATGCATTTAAAAGTCATGAAGCATTCCTGCGGCTAGAAACAACAATGGGTAGTCAAGTGTGAGGAAGTACCTTGCTTTCCTGCATGAACATACATGCATAAGTTCACTTTATGCCTCAGATTCGCCAGTAATAAACTTTAGATAATAGTACTGTTCTATCCTTCAGGGCTGCTGGGGATGAAAGCACAAGAGACTCTGTGTTGGTCAAAGAGTACAGCTACTAGGATCAGCTAGTTCTGAAGAATTTTTCATTTAAAAAGGGGTAGCTGAGATAAAGCCATAGAACCCCTGATTTGGGGTCAGCCAGGGATCTAAGTCTCATCACAGCTCCAGTGTGAGGGATGAGCCTACAGCAGTAGCTGGGCCAGGACTCTGGATTCCAAGCTCACTGTAGAGGCCATACCCTTCTGGTTTTGGTCTGGATCCATCCCTACTTCACCCAAACCAATAACAGAAAGTGCTGAAAGATACGCAGCTGGCCATTGAAGCACAGACAGTCATCAGAAGAACAGAAGATGAAAGCTGATTGCTCCAGCTCAAAACTAAGAAAGTCTCCTTTAGTTTATACAGTCTAAAGAGCCTGGACTTGGTATATGGCTAATCTGTGCAAGGAGAAGGCCAATGAAACACACAGGCAACCATCCATTTCCTGTTGGTTTGTGTCTAGCAGCAGACTCCCAGCCAGGGCACATATGTTTTCTCCTCTCATTCTGCCACTCTACTCCTGTATTTTGGCACTCTTCTCACCAGTTCTATTCAATCAATACACAACTGAGTGTTCAGAGTGGAGACTTCTCTGTTGCATTTTCCCTTCATCCATGAATTTTGCAAACCCATCCCTGCCTTGTCCGGATGCAACTAAAGCTCTTCCCTTTATAAACAAGAAACAACAGAAAAGCTGCAGTCACAGAACTTTGTCGATTCTTCTTGTGCCATGTTAGGGTGCACATGGTTCCCAGCAGCCTTTGAAAACCCAATGCATGGATTAGCTACATCAGCACACGAAGCCCTTCACACACACTGAAAAAAGGAATGATGTTTTTTTATTGTAAAAGCCCTGCACTGTCACTGTCTAGACTTACCAGGCATCCATTCCATTTCAGTGCATCAAAACAAGTTTAACTTAATGCATCTTAACAAATGAAAGCTCCCTAAACAATATACCAACAACAGGGCTTCATCATTTCAGGCTCAGTGCTTCTGGGAGAATGTGAAGTTCCTGTCAAGCTCATAACCTTAGGCATAGCATTGTGAAGGAATACTCACTGCAGTCAAAGAGAAGGTAGAAGAACCATGCCCCAAGTTTTAAAGTATTTGTTGGCTTAAAAAAAATTCTACTTCTTCCTTTCCTTTCCTTTCCTTTCCTTTCCTTTCCTTTCCTTTCCTTTCCTTTCCTTTCCTTGCCTTGCCTTGCCTTGCCTTGCCTTGCCTTGCCTTTCCTGAACTTGCCTTTCCTTTCCTTTGCTTTCCTTTTCATTTCTTTTCCCCCAGTTCTTTGCCTTCTGGGAGGTTTTTTGAGGGGAAGAAAAAAAAATATAGCGGGACCCTCCCTCGAAATGTTCATTAAAACAAAGCAATAACAAAAGGCTACAGATTCTAAATGAAATATAAACAGCAATATTAACTTTTTTCCAGTTTGGGGAAAAATATGGACAATTGTTTATAGTTAAAATTTCCCAGATGACATTTCAGAACTTGCTATTCTTCTGGCACTTTTTGTCACAAAGGCAGGAAAAAGAAAATGGATTTTTACACATCCTCAAAAAGTAAATGGTATGGCACAGATAGCACCCACGCATGCATATATTTAACCACTTAACTCTCTGGAACACAAGAAAGCAAAACCAAATCAGTTCAGTAAAATGGACTCTGAAACCAGCAGAAACCTTTCTATTAATTAATCAGCCATTTGTTGGTTAGTTAGAGTTACTCCACACATTTTATCACAGACTAGGCCCTCTTTCAGTTATCACTGGCTATTTCTCAAGCAAGAAGGTTTGAAATATTTTTCAAAAGTAGTTACTAATTTCTTGGATAGTCTGAGACTGATGGAATTAGCCTTTACTGAGGTATATTTTAAACTGAGACCATTTACTCAGGATTTGCAAATGTATGACATGAAAGGTTTTTTTTTGAGGCCAACAGAAGCAACCACACCATTAGGGGCTCTATTGAGAGACAGTATTCAGCAACATAGAATTTTGTCAATTTGTACTTCATAATATATTTGGACTTGTAGAAACAGAAAACACAGAGCCCTCTTCTTGCACAGCTCAGGTTTAGGGATGACCTTTCACAGTGCCCAAATGGCACATTTGACTGGCGTTTCCCAGCAACTTTGACTTTTGATAATAACACCACGGTTTTGACAGCTCTTTTTTTGTTGGAATTTGAAGTCATCCATTATAATAAATTTATACCCAAACTTAAAGCCAAAGTTCTTGCTCCTGCACACACGGGCTTAAAAAATAACATTTCTCTGTTCCTTAGGACCTTCTGATTTGGATGCAAAGACATACTGTTAGAGTTTTGAGACCTCACATGGGCAGGAATTAATATCCTCTGTTACAAAATGAAGAAGAGGGCAAGTTTGATGTGGGGTCCTGTGAAGCTCTTACTGCTGCTGCAAACTCCATGTGACTTTGGCTTAGGCCTACATTTTCAGAATTACCTGTCCTTCACTTCTGTAGGAAAGTTATTTTGAAGCACTTAAAACACGCTTTTCAGGAGGTAACTAGCACTGATCCTTAGGAAATCAATGCCTGAACAAACATTTCTAATCAGAACTACCCAGGAAAGCAGCCAAAATCCCAGTTACTTCAAAGAATTTATTCCTCTCTGTTTCTGCTTCCCAACAACATCTCTAAAATTAAGAAAGATCTAAATCATAGCATGTTTTATTGAAAACATATAAATCAGATGCAGGCAACCGGAGTCACGTAAGTGTTTGAATAGACAACTAAGCCACAAGAACATTCAGTTCTACACCCAAGTTACGCAAAGCTGAGCAGAAATCCAAACTGGCTATCTATGGTTTGCTTGAGCTCTAATTTTTGGTTTTCATTGTTGAATTATGTTCCGTCTGCCACCTTATAGCTGAGAGAATTGTGTTTTCTCCTTTCCTTCTAGCTGTGCTGAGTGTTGAGTAGGGATGAGAGTGGTTTTGGCTTCCCTTTACCAAATTCTGTGATAAAAAGTGGTGTTAATTAATAATCAGCAGCTATCTGCTCTAAAAGCACCACGAAAAAAAAAGAATATTATCTCCTTCAAAGAAAACTCTGACTTTTATGAGTACCTTGTACTAAAACCAGAAGTGTACTGTTTGCATTCTGTTTATAACTTTGAAGAGCTACTGCAATGTAAAAAGCACAGCTTTTCTAAGGCACATACTAACATTATAAAGTGTGAAGCAGCAAAGTCCCCCCTAGTTTTGGAGCAAGCTTGCAAAGCTTTTTTCCCCCAACAAATAAGGAAAGTACGAAATGAATTTGTCTTTCTTTGTGACCATTCATTTTAATTGGCAATTCTAATTTTACTGTTAGGTCCAAGAAACATAAAATAATCACAGTTACATAAACATATATATTGTGGCTACTAGTAGCACAATCTATAGAACTGACCACTGTAAAGAACACAGGCCTTAAGTAACATCCAGACCAAAAACCTAGCAAGGGAAGCCCTTTGGTTAAAAATCAAGACTTCCTTAACTGGAATTCAGTGACTCTTCCCCATTCAGTGAATATATTGTGTACCCAGACAGTCATCTTTGTGGCTTTTTATGGGAGTCACTTTGACTGAATTATTTTGCCCTGCTAGTCCTGAGACTGGGACCTCATGGTACACTGGAGTTACTTACACTGAGAAGACTGCAATTGTGGAATACTTTAGCATTGTGGCTGTAGCTGCCTATAAAAGCCCTGGTCTTTCATGAGGAGAGACAGGTTTTGGGGTAGCTGTAGACTGTACCACTGGCAACCAACAAGACCGAAACACAATAACAAATTTTCTATTATGGCACATTGTTTTCGTATGGTTTTGTTTTAAAAAGATCTTATCTTTCACAGCTGGATATATATTCTGAAAAGATACCCTGGAATGAGAAGTCTGTCTGAGAATTCATAAAAACGAGCCCGATGTGAGAAACTGCCCCCTTCTTCATAGTGTAAACTTAACTATTCCAGAAAATTCTTCAGCTGCTTCACTGTTGAGAGTCATGATATACTGAATTCATAGAATATCCCCCATTGACTTTAATTGAAACATAACTTTGCCCTTAACAGTCAGATAGAATGACAGACCAGCATACTCTGAAACATATGAAAAATTATGGAGGTGAAGATGCCTGCACATGTGCCCCTTTAGTGGCCTTTTGAAGCTCAAAGGAACAGCAGTCATAGCATCTAATTAGCAGCACCTTTTCACGAATATGATGTACTATCTGTTCAAATCCATATTCTTAATTTCTTTCGAATGTATCCTACACACTAGTACAAAAGCTCCTCACTACAACTAGTTTTAGTACTAGAATCCAAATAATTCAACTTTGGTAAAGCAAGCCATTAGATCTGACCATCTTACTCTGAAAATGAGAATTAAAAAGTAATAACACTCAGCTATACAACATTTGGACACTTTCTTTTGCTAGTGCAGTATCTAATTCCCTCTCCCTCTTTCTTTTTTGAATACTGGCAATGCTTTGTCTTGTGGTTACTTTAATTTCTGCTTTGAATGCTTCCCTCCAAGCTAAAGTGGCTGGCTTTTGATTTTGCTTTGTTTTGTTCTTGTTTAAATGGTGGATTGGAAACTTCCAGATGCCAGTATCTAGTAAAATTTTGTCTTGGAACAGCCCTTCCAAACATTCACTTCAAAACCTCAGCGTTCTTCCAACACTGACTTACAGTTCAGTCTCCTGGCTGGCGAGTGTACCACCACAGCAGGACAGCCACGCCCAGGCTGACAGTCTGCCCACTGCCACTGCTGCCCCTTGTCTTTTAGAATCAGCACTTGGCCTCAATGAGGGGATCACTGGCCCCACATTGGCCCCACAGTGCACATTCAGCTTTGGCCCATGGCAAATACTTCTCTCTTTGGAGAGAAGGAAGGAAGTCTTGGTCATAGCCAATTGTACAAGACTGTACATAACTGGGAATGAGGGATGTGGCGTCAAACCCCCTCTTTCTCTGGGAATCAGCACGCACCTCTGAGAAGGAGATATCTATTCCTTGAAACACTTTTGACTTGCTATAGCTAGTTACTGTCCAAATGAATAGTGAACCTTTCTACCAAGTCTTGCTCAGGTCCAGAGAGCAATTACTCTGCCAAATGCTGTTCAGTCTGAGCTGCAGTTATGTGTCCTGATGAGCAGCGATGGGCTCTGTGTTTGTGCCCAGGAGTAGGAATGACAGGAGACAGTTTCTAGTCCTGCTTCTGATGTCCTGCTTTTCTCAGCTCTGCTCCTTACCACCTATGGTCTTTTTAGACAAGCAATGATTATTCACTGGCACAGGAGCTAAGTTTAGCATGAATAGAGATTAAAGCTCTTAACAAAAGTTTTTACAATGAGATAAAACATTTTTAAAAATAAATTTGTCACTAAACATCAAAGAGATCATCACCACTGGTCTAAGGTTACTGTTACATCTAGACTTACAATTTCAGACCACAGCAGCAAACAAACTTTTGCTCATATTTCTAAGGAAAAAAGGTTGTAATGCTGGTAGCTGTGAAACAAATTACTTATTTTTATTCTTAAAGTGACTACAAGCTTTTGGGCTATTCTGAAAGCCCTTCTGATAGGATTAAGGCTGAGGGTAAATTAGGGTTAAGAACAACAAAGGCTTAAGAACCAGTCACTGGACTTGTAAGGTTGAGAAGATAAGATGAATACTACTGCTGCCAGGGGGAATGTTTTTTAATATTTTAGGTAGTAGATTTCAGTCATTTGATAGTCTAGTTTGGATTAAGAATGAGGGCTTGGATCAGCAATGATAGACAAGAACTAGTAGATGGATTTCCCAATGTCTAGATAGGTAGGAATAGAGCTGTAATGGTCAGGGGCTCCTAGTCTGTAGTAATTTATGTTGCACTTGAGGTTTGCAGTAACAAGGAATGGAGAGGTTTCCTTACCACTGAGTCCCACACAGAAGAGGACTAGGGTTGGCACAGATGAAAAACTCAAAATAAGAAGCAGGAGCAAAACATGGAGTTTCTGGCAACTGATCTTTTCTTCCTGACTACCTGACCTCCAGGCAGAATTCTTTCTCAGAGAAATACACTGGTAGAAGTGAAGGTTGGCTGAAGAGGCAGTGTGTGCACATGTTGGGAGAGTTTTCTCACTGCCTTGTTTACCCACATCTTCTATGGGTAAACAATGCTGTTGAGTCCATACAAAATTCACTTGAAGGCAAACACACTAGACAGAAACATGAGGTTCTCTTTATACACAGTTCAAATTCATGAGGTACTCCCACAGTATGACATATTTCACAGATTCCACACCTGAAGACCTTGGTCTGCTTTTAAATATGCTACAAGCCTGATTATGATCACAAAGCAGCTTCACATCAGTGAAAGAAAAAAAACATTCCTTCAGGTCAGCTGGTGAAAATCAGCGTAACACCGACTTTAGCAAAATTCAGACAATGCACAAAGATCAGGGATATATTCCACTGAGTTCATTATCAAGGTCATGAATAAAGTCAGTGGATTCTATCTACCACCTCTAGTTAAAAATCACACCAGAATAAAGTCAGACCATGATGAAAATCCTCTTAGCTGAGAGTAAATACATTAAATATTCTGAAAGAGTGGTGGAGGAGCTCCATAGCATGGAAGAGAACATGCCATCAAAAATGAGTTTCCAAATTTAAGAGGATGTTGAAGAGTTTGGAATATTGATTCCAACGAAGTCTGAGCATAGCAAAGATGATGGCAAAAATACGATAAACTTACAAAAGGTAATATTTTATTATATTAGAACTGATTCCAAATTAAAACATACAGTAAAAAGAATTCCAGTAAAAGTATTGAAATAATAAAGATGGAACTGACCAGTGGGAAAATGACTGCCAGCAGTTATACTGAGCCACAACATAAATTATATTGAAAAGTAACTACAAATAAAATAAGAAACTGGCTTTCAGTTTCAGGCAGAAGTCACAAATTTTTAAGGAATCAATTACAGTGAGGAGAAAAAAAATTACTGCAATGAACTCTGTAGGGGCTACTCCCATGCACTGGATGACATGGGATGTTCAGTCAGCAAGCTACATAAACATTCTGTGATTGCTTATGTAATACAATATATTCATCCAAAACCAAAACCAAGAGCAAATCCAGAAACAAACAAAAAAAAAACCAAACCAAAAAACATAAACAGGGTCTGAACATGAAGATGTGAAAACGACTGAATTTTTCATTAATTAATTTAATTAATGTAAATGTTATCAGGTTTTTTTTAATTTGCTCTAACTTCCTGCTTTGTCACTTTCAAGAGTCATTCTTGTCTTTTTTTGCTTTAATAATGCAGGTAATAACTAGTACATGTTGTGATAGCAAGCCAGACTGCCAGACCTGTGGAACAGATGCACCAAACCCATCAGAACAGTCCAAAATAAATGGTCAGCAGTAAATAAGACCATAATAACTTTTTCTCAGAAACCTACTATTTCCAGCTTGTGCCTTCCTCAAATATACAACTGATGACAACATCACTCTGCATCATTATTGAGAAACCCTGCAAGAGCTGGAATTTCTTAAAGGAATAAAAATGTTCTTTGGGTTCTCCATTATGCATACCAGTTCTGTAGCTGTGTAACTTTGCCTATATTAAAAACATGAGTCTATCTTTATTTCTGTGGCTTCAGGACCTTTGATCAGAAAGCTCTGATCGAAGAGCACTGTACAAATATCAAGGTTTCTGCTCCCATGGTGCTACTATCTAAAGACATGGCAAACAAAAGAAATATCATCAAAGAAAAATATGTTCAAATTAAAATTGAAGGGAAGTAATTTGATTACAGTTGTGCACTAGCTGTACCACGCACCCAGGAATATAAATTGAATCAGCAGCCAGGCCCCACCGACCCCAGAGCCAAACAACAAAACCAAAGTGCTCTTTCAAGAATGGTGATGCAGACCTGGGAGATTTTCTACGTAAGGTCATACTGACCATCAGCATGCTAATTTTAGCTGTTTAAAATCTACATTTTCACCAAAACCCAATTTTTATTTTTAACAAAGTATTGTACTGTATGCACCTACTGCATAAATCCAAAGGGACTGAGCTCACAGCGGCATCAAGATTCATTACAGTGTTGCAGCCAAATCCTCATTCCTAATATCATTTTGAAGAGTACACATACGGTGGTGTGGTTCCAGGGTTTTTAATTTCCCTGAACTTCTGAAATGCCAGCTATTCCACAGTATCTTACTCAGATAAGCTCTTATTCCTCTTCCCTCGCATCAGAAACACACTGGGTTTGTGCCTAAGAAGACTGGATCTGAAAATACAACTGATCCTAGATTCTCTGCAGTCTAGTAGTTAGGAGTGATTGCCATTATTTTCTTCTCAAATATGATGTACCAGCAAATTTTACAGAGTCATCATCCATGACATGACATTTCATTAGGTCTCCATCCTTGAGAGTCACACTATTGGGAAGCAATTTTTGTCTGCAAAGTTAATGCACATGCCTGCTTAATGAAAAGTATGTATTATGTCCCTGGGTGTATTTTTTATTGCAGTCTATTATTCAGTTTTTGAATAATTTAAAAGACTTGATGGAAGGAACAGATCATTGCCATGCAAATGACTGTGAGATGAAAACCTCATCATTGTGCTATGCCAACACAACTGAGCCTTCAAAAGTAGTGAGTTTCCACTGCAAGCAAAGGAAGTTATGTGGTGAAAAGCCCTCTGCAATCCATTGAAATTGTGTCCCTTAATGTTTCACACATGCCTGCAGCCGCAATGACTCTTTCTCAGCACTGTTCGTATCGCAGCAGCCAGCTCTTTCTTTTGCAGCTCAAATCAGTGACTACAGCGGCAAAGGACATTTGCCTCTCTCTGCAGACATTCACAGCAGCTAATACTGGTTAGCACTTTACAGGCTTCTCACTGGTAAAATTTGAAGTGGTTTGCAAATATCATCAATTCTATCAGCAGAGAAGTGAAGTGACTTGTCCGTGGTTATCTTGTGAACTAAGCACCGAAATCAGTCTCTGGTTGGACTGGGAGCTTCCCCAGCCATCGGAATACACCGATACCTTTGAATCATTGCATTAGTAAACATTTCTTTTGCCATTCCTTGCAAATCCAAATTAATAGCTGAACACTGGCAAAGCAGTAGACTTTTCTTGTTCCTTCCGATGTGGTTGTGACAAAGCTTCCAAATATTTATGATTTTAATCTATCACCTTCATGAACTTATTAAAGCCTTTTGCTTCATGTTTGTAGCCACCTGGAGTACATACAGTTTTAGAGAGGAGTAAAAATGAAGACGGAGGCTTTGGACATCCTTCCCATATTGTCAGAACATATTTAACTGATTAACACATGTACATGAAAAGAACTATCTCTGTGCTAGTAAACTATTCATGATTAGTGCTTAGGCTCAAGCATACCTTGGCATACAACCATTCCTACTGTTGAATTACTAGTATATTCCCTGGCATAATTTTGCCTCATGTCATCTGACACTCTCTGAAGCAATGCCTGGGCATGGTATGAAAATTCTTCAAGTTAGGGACTGTTTCCAGCTGACACTTTAAAGCAGGACACTTTGCTTTGAGTGGAAGAGAGTAAAGCAGTGTGGGCGGGATCTGTTCCATGCCCTTTGATACAGAGCCCAGAGAATGGGCCTTTGCCATTTTGTTTACATTAAATAGTCTGAGAGACCAGTATTAGAAAAGACAGAAGGGGAGACAGGCTTCAACAGAGCATGATTCAAGTGATCCCCATACCATAATGCAAGCTTATCTATACTGCTTTCTTTTGAGGCTTATTCCTGCTCCTAGCTGCTCACTGACTGTACATGTGTGTTTGTAGCTGGAGGTGTACACTTCAACTCTTGTTACCCACATTAATTTTTAAGTGTTAATGATGTCATTTTCATAGGTGGTAATGATTACTTTGAGCTTTCACTGACTTTAGTGGGACTGATGGTGTTCTGCATATCTGTAAAGATGTACTTTAGTAAATTGTTGGCTTGATTTTCAGTGTCTGCAAAACCCAGTGCAATGCAGAAATGCTTTAGATGGATTTTAAAATAGCTATAAATCCTGTGCAGGATGCTTCCTTGTGCTAAGCCATATGTATTAAGCAACTAAACTAGGTTTTATCTCTGCACATTTTGACAGGCACCATTTTAGTACAAGCCACAAAACCATTATCAATTTACCCAAGAACGGAGTCTCAGGCTAGTGGGTTACAAAGGCTCCCAACACAATATTCTTCTTACCTAGAACAACAATGCTCTTAGGAAGCAGTGAGTGATTGCTAGTCATTTGATAAACACTAGGTGAAAACAAAACAGAAGATATTAGTTATTATCTTAGAGATATTCTATTGAAGTATTAAGAACAAATAGAGTTTATCATGGTAAACCTCTTCAGTGGTAGATTTATGGACTGGTCATATATTAATGGTAATTCATTTACATGGTAATGCAGATTTATTGAAGTACATACAGAGTGATTAGAGTTATTAGATACAGATGTTTGTTGGCCAGATGCAGGGAAATAGATTATATTCTGTCCTGAGTACTTATCACATCAAATCAGTTCTATTTTCACTGTACCCCAGTGTGGCTGAATGCATGAAATACTTGTGAGTAATGCTGTTTTCTATTTAGTTTATGAAGGTGCATGTGTTAAGCTGGACAAACACACATAACTTATCTTCCATATACTAAGATACAGCCTATTTTTTCCGTAAACAGCAAGAATGCCTTGTTGGCATGTATGACCCCAAGTCTCTATACCAGCTGACAGCCTACTGACTGAAACGCATGGGCTTGTAACAGCCACCTCATTGGGGTGTTTTGTTAAGTATTTTGAAGCAATTGTCCTGTATCAGTTTGACTGTTATAATTAATTATTAGCAGGACCTATGCTTCCTTTGGAAATCTGTTTTGTTAAAGCAGTATGCCTGCTAGGCACTTATGATGGTTTTCTTTTTCTAAGTAAAAATTTGTTCATGAGGGTCTCATTTTCCCATCCCATTGTTGACCGTTGGCTGCATGTTTGGGAGCCAATGTCACTTGTTTACATCATGGATAATAAATCATCACCTTTTCTCCATTCTGAACCCAGTTTCACATGAAGAAAAGTAGCTTTTCATCTCTTAACTATAACAGCTGATAAAGGGGAAATCATAGTGATTTTGTCAGATAGTGCTTATTTCAGATTTTGGCAGATGTAGTATTCCTGTACTTTCTACCTAACATAAAAACATTATGTCTCCACCTTCTTGTTTATTTGATTTTTTATTTGCAAGGAAAATCTCCTAGTAGAAAAAATATTTAATTTTTTTTTCAGAAACCTGAGCTTTTTTACACAACATAGTATAATCCTCTCAAAGCAGCTGCTTTGTGAAAGAAAAATAAAATTGCACTTTTGTGGGAAGAAAAATTCCAAATAGAAGTAATTAGGCCAAAATACCAGTTACTTGTTTTGGACATGTAGAGTGGTGCAGATGCTTTAGTGTAGTTGCCTCATTTTTGACTTTTCTCATTTACCCATTTTCTTCTCTGGATCAAGTCTCTCACTAAGTATTCCCCATCACAACTACTTTCTCATATCCTGAGGGGCTACCTTGGTGCACGCTGGAAGCTCTAACACAACCTCTGAGAAGCACTCCAGAGAGCAGGGCTAAGGCAGGAAGACAGCCCTTACTCAGTTCTTTGGCAGAAAAGTGGATGCACACCTCACATAGCCCCCCTGATATGCTGGCAGCCAAAGAGAAAGGAGCATTTGGAGTCAAGGCATTTGGTGGATTTAACAATTAGAAGAATTATGCAAGACAACCTGCTGCTTACAAAAGATTTGAACTAACTACAATTCTTTGTCACATTAGCTGAAACTACAGAGTTTTTACTGCAATACTGTGCAATCTACACAGTAAGTAAAATGTCAAATAGGCAGAGGCATCCTTCCACAAGTATTTTCCTCAGAGTTATTGAGTTTGGGTATGCTTTGCGGGGAGCTATTTGGAAGCATGTTCCATAAGAGACAACTCCATTCTCTCAGTAATAGCTCTGGTAATTTTATACAGATAAAACACATTTCTAATGCAAATATAATTAAGTTGGAAAATTTCCTAAGTTTCTTTCAAACTCACAAAGTTTCATTTATCTCATCATATAAATCATGTTACTGTAACATTCGAAGAAAAGTCGTGTATTTGATAATGATGTAAAATAAACATTGAAAGAATCACTCCCTACTTGTTTACTTTTGAATATCTTGATTAAACACTACATTTTTCAGAAAAGACTACCTATTCTGTACATCTATGCAGCACCAATACCACAAAAAATGTACCCTAGTTTCTCAGACACACACAGGATCACTCGTTTAACTCATCTGACCCTCTGCGTAACACCGTCCCTAGATTCATACCACTGATTGCTACTTGATGACTGTCATTTCTGGATGAACTAGACTGTACCTTTCAAAATGCCATCTAGTAGTCACTTACATTCTTCACCTTATAAGATCAAAAAACTTTCAAAACCCAAATTAAGTATTTGTATTTTTGTGTGCCTTAGTTCTGTGCACCTAGTTTTGGCTTCCATAGTCTGTTAACTAAAGAAGGCTGTTACTATCATAAAAATTTTCCTGCTCATGAGCGGAGCATCTGATTCTACTCTTTGCTAGGTAATTATTTTGTGTATTTTAGTTTCTCACTGTAAAAAAATAATAGTAGAAGAATAATAGAATCATGGAATGGAGAAAATGTTTTTGTCTAAAACATGACTGTAAGTGGGAAACTCAACTGCAGGCTAGTTTTTTTTTTTCCCTAAGGATTGAGGAAAAGATCAAGATAACAGTTATTTGCCCACCTGGCCAAGTAGCATAAATATATACATACATATATATCATGTTCTCCTGACAAAGTATTCTCCAGGGAGTGTGGAGCCACATACAGACTACACGTAGGCTTAAGTAATTGAAAGAAACAGAAAAAAAGGCTAACAACAACCTTTGCATTAGATGCTACGGAAATAAATAAATAGGTAAAAACCTAGCAGAGACCTTGGAAGCTTATTGCTGAAACAAGAAAAGAAAATTAATTTACTCAAGGTTACCTAGTGTGTCTTCAGCAGAACCAGGTAAGAACCCTCCCTGAAGCCTTTCTTTGGCATCTGGGCATTTTATCACATTGCTCCTCATTTGCATAAGGGCTCTACTATAAGTCATAAGGAGGAAAGCTTTTTAAAGCTGACCGAGGACATCGGAACATGATCCATACTCAGTTATGCGTGGCAATGCCTTACATTGTTCAAATAAATCATAATGCGCTTTTATGGCTTACTATTATTATTAAATCAGGATACTCAGAAAATGAAAAGACAATCTCTGTATCACATCCAATAAAATATATCATAAATTTTGAATTGTGATTCTAGCTGCAGACTGATTTGTATCAATACATTTCATAATTAGATCTAAGATCCACCTAGCATGTTTGATGAAGCATGACTATTATAGCAAGCATGTCAATATAGTAAACCTGTCAAGAGCACCTACAACTTAGGTAAGCATATCCATCATTATCCTTAGAGAAGAATGGTCTATATATAGGATGGAGGAAATCAAAGCATAGAAGGTGACATGCAGGCAAGCTAGGAATGTGCTCCTTTGCACCAGAAGAGTATATGTAGCATTTTCAAATCACTTTTCAAAACTATTTTCTAGCATGAAGCATGCCTAAAACTGCTAAATGACAATATGGGCCACAGCATGGCTGGAAATTGTCCAGATATGCTGCTAGTCTTAATTCCTCAGTTCCCATCCCTATTATTGTAGCACTTTAATTGTGAGCTGCTCCACTAGGTAGGATCTTTAATTGATCACACAAAACTTGTCCCATAAAGGCTCAGATTCTTTCAAATGCCTTCATGCTCACATGCTACTAACAGTAAGCAAAAGAAATACTCTGAGAATCCATGTCTCTTACCATTAGGCATCGCCATATATCAAGTGGTTTGTAACCAGTTTGTGTCTACAACTCTATTCAGCCCAGTAATTTATGTAAGTGCATATAAAAGATATAAAAGGAAAAAATCCTCAGCAAAATCCATTTCACAAGAGAAAATCTGAATCTCCAGCTAGTAATCATTTGTTAGGCTTTGTTACTTTGACTAGTGGTAGTTGGATTCCTTTGCTCACAAAAGTCTTTTTATTATTTGCCCTCAGAGGCATTCATTTCAGAGAAGGAGAAAAATAATAAATTTCACTTCAGTTTCAAGCTATCTGTGACAAATACACTGTGACATTTGATTTTCCTTGTCTTTTTGATGTCACTTCCAAATAAATACTGGTGGCCTGTCATTGCATGGCTATAGCCAGAAACGCTTTCATCCAAAACTTCAGATTTTTAAACAAAATGTGATGGGCAACAGAAAAGACATGTTTTCCCAGTGGCTTTTAGTTTTCAAAAATGCTTACATCTTTTGACTGTACAATTTTTAGAGATGAGACAAGCTGGAATTAAGGATAAAAAAGGGTCATGCTTTTACTTTCTATTAAGGAAATAAATGGAAATGATAATGGAAAACATGTAGAGAAATTGACTGTGTTTTTATGCTCCAGTAGAAACAAGATCAGATCTTCTTATAGCCTCAACATATGCAAACGCTGAGAAGTTCTGATCCTTTGACCAAGTCTGAACTTCGTGACCTTTTGCAAAAGCCTGGATCTTTATAGTAGCCAGAGGTTGAATTTCACTTATTCAGTACAAATCAACTGAACTAAATTCATTGGCCTTTATTTGAATGCAAGTCAAATTAGATAGTCCTTCGGGTTCCAAAGTTTCTGATGTGATGAAAAGCCTTAAACTCTATATTGATCCCAGACAATGAAATTTTGGAAAAAAAATTTATTTAAATTTAAATCTTGCATTTTGTGCCCACATTCGCAGCCTATGCTTGCTGTTGTCCTCTCTTGAAAATGTAGGGTATGAACAGGAAGGAATCTTAGTTACAGGAGATAAGGGCATGTATAGACAGAAGTGGGAAACATTTATCACAGGAATGCTTGTCAGTTGAGAATATTATGTGTTTTGGAGGACTATTTCTTCTATGGAAAAACTCAACAATACAATATTTTAATTTATATTATTTTTCTGTATCAATTTGCTCAGAGTTTATGTTAATATAGTTGGTCTACAGACTGTTAACACATTAACTGTCTAACAATACACCATTAATTCCATATATATTCTGTATTCTCCTTTGCCCAAAACATGATTTTGACTTTAACACACCAAATAACAGCACAGCACCATCTTGCTGGTAGAAATAAAGCATGCGGTCAAAAAAGACCCCAACTTGATATTAGTAGGGTTTTGTTGTGTGACAATTGCCTGGGAAGAATTGTTTGTAATGCATGTCAACACCAAAGCAATAGGTATATTGCACTCATATCTGCATAGTAGGACGACCTAATGCAGCCTAATCAATCTCTACAGGTAAATTTGGGCTGATGAAGCAACCATTCTTACAGCTAATATTCTTCTCGAACACTAGTGCAAAAAATGTTGATACCATGTTAGCAACATGGGCCTTTGCAGTTTTTCACTACAATGCAAAACATTTACAATTCAATGAAAAGGAGTGATGTCTTATGCAATACTATTTGTTCACAAGTCAAAGCACTCTTTAGTTAGGAAGCACCCAGAGGTGAAGTTTTCTCTAACAGTCTAAGTGGGAATAGACCGCTGTTCAACTTTGAATAGAAACAGCATGTCCTGCTGTTTAAGTGTTTAAATGCAAGCTGAAATACCAATATCTAGACATTCTGAGACTGCTATTTTGGCTGAATCTACACTCTTGCTAAAGTTCAGTCTTATTAATGACCTAAACATAGAAACCTCAGCCTAAGGGAAGAAGTTCCTGATAGGTCTCTGGAGAGAGGTGTTCAAAACCCCTCTGATCAAAACCCATTTTCTTCCCTTGCCTACTGGATTGGCAGTGATCCTTAAGTTCAGCAAGATGCAATAACATAACCTTCAGCAGTTCACAATTTACTTATCCAGGTCCTGAATTCACCTCAATAGTTTACACTTAAAAAATTATTTCAAATATGATCACTTGCCCAGTGCATAAAATCCACTACAAGTACTTAGGCTTGATTGATCTCCAGAGCAGAATGCTGAGCAAAGGCAAGAGACTCTTAACTGGCACATGTGAATGGACCCACAAACTTCACACAGAATAAGAAACAGCATCTTCCAAAAATACAAATCTACAGAAATGCTAACCTGAAAAACGCTATTCCTAATGTTCACCAACCATTTAAAGTGAGGTGAAATTACCAAATTAAGTTGCTCTAAGTGTGGGCTGCCACTGAGATGGATGCTTCTGTGGTTGCACAATAATGTGGGTCAGGGAACTAATCCAACTGAAAAACCAACCTGCTCCTTCTGCAAAGGGAAGTTTTCATCCAGTTCCCTGATTAAGTTCCCTTTGCAGCCACATGAGCACAAGTGTCAGCACAAAGGCAAGTACAGCAATTTGAGTGCCAACTGCTTGGTTTTTTAAAATCCTTTCCCTCTAATGAATTGTTCCTATTATTAAACAAGCTGTTTTACAGACACTGCTTTGCCAGTTTCTTCACTAGTACAGTTTCTGACCGAAGAATGACAGGTATTGAACTACACAAATTTAACTCTACACAATGTGCTGGCTAGTATTCAGTGTGAAGTAGTTCATGTGCAAGCAGGATAAATCCCTAAAAGACTCAACTTGGAAAGGAATAAACTGTGAACTAAGAGCTGAGAGATGCACTCGGAAAAACACAAATGGGGACAACAGGGCAGCCAGCTGCCTTACCCTTAGACAGACCTATCAGCATTCACCATGTAGGAAGTCAGTATTGATGATATTAAAACATTTGGAAACTGATGCTTCTTTATTCAGAATTCAGGAGATTAATGATAACTTTCATAAAACATCATCTTTAAAATCAAAACATCTGCAGCTGTATGCTTTTGTGGACAAATAAATTAACTTTTCATTAAAATATTTGTGAAAAAGTGTTTCTTTCAGCAGTCCATATCACCATTGTCTCAGTAGTTATAACAATGTATATCAGTCAGGGACAAGCTGGCTAGAAGAGCAGTCTAGCAATGAGAGTGTTTGCAACATATTGTTGGTACCCTAAGCCTCCACTCTCTTAGAAGGTAGATTTATCTATTGTCGCTCACAGGAATTAACCATTGTCAGGAATTTGTCAGAAAAGCATGTGACTTTGTGAGTATGGCACTCAACAGGGAGGCAGAGGACCCAGATAATTCTTACCACTTTATCATCTGATGGCAAAATTGCATTGAATTCAGCAAGGTCCACACAGTGCCCTGGATTATGATTTTCAGCTCTGGAACTGCCTCCTTTATGACAGTGGGTAAATTCCTCTTTTTTTAGTGCCTCTCAGCCTTTTAGTTTGCTTGTTTAGCCTGTTAATTTTGCAAACTCAAGAGGGCTAAGGCTGTTTCTTGTAGTGAATTTCATCGTTTTTGTCATATGTGATTTAAGATGATTTCTCTAAAAACTGCTGCAATGTATATAGAATTGACCATATATCACTCCTTGATAACAATTTTTTCTAAGTTTTTCCAGTTTCTTCTGTAACTGGAGCTTGCTTACGTGCCCTTCATATTTTCACCACACACCATGCTCCTTACACATGTTTCAGTGTCTTGTTTTTTCTGGAAAAAAAAAATTACTGCTGGCATGAACATTAGGTGAATGTTTACATTGGCAGGAATGGACATCACTTGCTAAGAGGGCTTCCATTAGAGGCAAATAATTTTTCATAAGTTTAATCCTCCTAACGTGCTGTCAGTTTGCTGCAGCACACACAGTCTCTACCATGGTACTGTAGTGAGCACTTCCAGGATTCATGCAAAAAAGGAAACTTCCCAAAAGATTAATGATTCAAAATCAATTTCTTAATCACAGAACTTGAAATCTGACATTTCAAAGAAGCTTTCATGTTCCATGTTTTATGCTTTCACTATGCTCCTGGAAAACATATTTTTCTAATTGAAGGCTATTGTGAAACCTGATGAACATAAGAGAATTTTTCATTTGAAATACAAAAGAAAAAGTATGTGCTAGTGTGCACAGGAGAAGATAGGAGATAAGAATGAAGGTTGCACTAATATTTTGGTGGTGACGGTACTTCTAAAATATCAACAAGTTAGATTCAGGTTAATCACAAACCAACATTTTCAGTTGTAAAGTTGAAAGAAAGCACCACTTCAACCCAAGCAGTGTCATTTTTAATCCAAACCAAAATTTTGTAGTTAGATTTGAGAGATGATAATTGCTTTCTCCATTTAAAAATAAAATTAAGGGATACTCCAAAGTTTAAATGAATTGTATTCTGAAAAATGGAAACTTAATTTTAAGGAAATTTAAAAGAATGACTATTTTTTTTAAAGCAGGAGTGCATCTTCACAAACGAGTAGAGAGATGAATCTGAAGCAAGTTTTTTTTCAAATACAAATCTGCTTGCTATTCAGTTGAAACACTGTCAAACTCTGAAGCCACTTAAACATGGGTAGTCCCTGAAAGAGCTGACAACACCAACCTGTGAGTTTCAATCATAGCTGCAAAACTGACATGCAAGACTTCAGTAGGGAGAGTCAGACTTTGGCCTTTCACTCTCTTGTGGGTGGCCTTCACACATTTTGTGCCAGTAGGAACTCCCATTTGATGGGCATTCTGTGCTGTGCCAGAAGTTAAGGGGAGTAGGGACAGCTGTAGTGGTTTTCTGTGTAAAGTTATTTCTGTGATAATTAACTTATATCTTTTAAAGACTCTGCGTAGCTAGACATAAACCAGTGTATAGAAAGAGGGCTACTATATCTTTCATAAAATACATTTTCATAAGATCTCTCACAGCTAAGAGATAATTTTTATTATTTGTGCCTTCATTTATTCAATTTCATAATACTTTATCTGTTTTAGTTATTTATTTACTTTAGTTACTTACTTTACTTATTTCTGCCACCATCTCATTCATACCCGATGTCACAAGCTGGAGTAGGATAAGTTAATACTTGTGAGAAGCTTTGAGATCCTTAGCAATGCATTCATAAGTTTTTGGCAATATTTGCCCCAAAACATTAGAGTTTATGTCACATAAACACCAGAAAACATTTAATTAATGTCTGGTCTGTAAAGGGATATCACTCTTTGAGTCTGAAAATGGCAACCACTCTTAAGTAGAAATGGAAATTAGGACATCATAAATTTATTTGTTTCTCAAGTTACTCTTAGATTCAGAGTAAGACTATTCATGAAATAGTCTTACTTGGACAGATTTAATTCTGGACCGATGAATCAGTAAATGCTTTGACACAGCAACAATCAAAAGTTCCTATGGTGTTCCTATGACTACTTTGTGTGAAAGCCAAAAAATGTAGGCATTCCAGTTCTGAGCAATTAAAAGTTGTCAAGGAAGTATCAAATCTAAAATATGGATGCAACTGACACTACCATAAATCTTAACTGGAATTGCACTAGAAATGGTGGAAAATTAACTGGAGTCTAGTCCACCAAGTTTCATCTACAAACTGAACTGCTGGCAAACACATTTACTTCTCTAAAGGAAGCCTGGCAATGCAGCCCCTTTCACAGTCCATAAAGTCTTTTGAACTGGACAAAGCAACATGTACAAGAAATGTCCAAGCAAAATGGAAACAGGATGCCTAAGTTAAGTCAAACCTATGTTAAGAGCCACACAGCTAAACACTGTCACTGAAACCCCAACTGAGTATTCCTTTACCTATAACATCCAATCCTGATACAACAGCAAGGGGCTACACAACATGATACCATGTGCCACATCCACTCTTCTTGAAGCAAACAAAACAGAATCACCTACAGAGACATTCTGTGGGTTTTGGTCACAGAAAATCTCTTTCTTTTATATGTCTTAGAACACTGAATAAGAAAACACAATGGTGCTCAGTTTTTTTGGTGCCTACTTGGTTTGCCATGATGTGGTCTCTCTATGCTATATTTATAATTGTCACAAAAAATCCAGTTTTAATAAACTTCTATCATGGGAAGGAAACACATCCATATATAGTAATCAGCCAAGCTAATTAGAAAACACTTGATATGAAATCGTGTTTAACATCACATGAACCACTTTAACTTTCCTTCAGTTTTGGCTTCACTAACACGAATAAGCCCAGTTCCAATTAGCTTTGTGTTAAACATGTTTCATGTCCATACACGGTGCGGCTAAAATGGATCTCTCTGTCAACGCGGACAAACATAGACTTGTCTTCACACAACTTCTGTTTTCCTGGGCTTACACGAATTTGTCTCATGATAGGTGAGTCATCACTGCTTTGCTGTCAAGGTAAGGTTTTTTTAGTATTCCTCTATTTTCAAGAATCATAGAATTATGTTTGACAGCCTAAAATCTTAGATATGCTGACTTTATTCACACTTTCCTGTTATGCTATCCTCTGCTAAGGTCCAGCATCTGGAGGCTAAATAACATAGCTACAGCTATAGCATACACCAGCCACAGAACTGACTAATATCCATGCCAGCCCCCTAAATCCCCATACCAATGCACAAAGCATAGACAATGCCACTTCCAAATTCATTAACGAGAACATAGTCGTGTTGCAGACACATAGTGAATATATGGAAAGGTCTTTTGTTCTATTATGATCTGGGGTCCAGCTGTGGGGGCAGAGATTTAAAATGGTACAATAGCTGTAGGGTTTGCAACTTGTTTCCAAGATCTTTACAACATCCCACATTCTGAGTACTGGCATGTGACAAACAAGACAGTAAACTAAAGACTGTGTGTCATGTTTCTAGTGGAGACTGCTGTATAGTTTCCTCTGCCCTCCTTGAATCCTCTTTAAAAGGAAAGGCATAAAGCAGAGAAGTGTCCTTTTCCTTTATGAAGCCGTCTGCCTTGATGCCTTTGTTAGATGCTTAAAGGACTGAGATCATTAAAAAAAAAAACAACCACCCCACATGAATTTCATCAGTAACAAGAATCAAAGTTATGTGAGTTACATCATGGAGATATTTTTCTTAGCTGAGACAAACTGGAGGGATAATGTAGCTGACCGCCTGGATACCTAATATTCTTTATGCTTTTGCTAGAGATGTGTGGTTTTGACAGCTGCAGAAGTTAAAAAGACTATTACCATTAATTACCAGGTATTAAACAAGATTATGCTTGTAAAATAATACCAACAAAGTTGAGGGTGAACAAAGAAGTTAGACGTTTTGTCTGTTTGTTTTAAAGGACCCAGGATAAGTGGGTGGTCCAGTGTTGGAAAGACTATATAGCAAGATTCAATTCAATCATTCACCTCAAAAATTCAGAGGCGGGTAGTCACTGATACGTGAAATGAGCATGTGACCAAAAATGAACATAGGTGGAGATGCAAGTTTTTGCAACAATGAGTAGAATACATAGTACAACCGACTTTTCAGAATTCATAAGAACTACAGGAGGTATGAACAAAGCCAAACTTCAGATTAAATTAGTTGACTTACATTCTCAGGCTCTCTATAGCCAATAGAAGAATAAAGCTCCTGCAGAGAGAAAGTGATTACTTAGGTTAGAGTATCAAATGAAACAACATCCTCCATCTACAAGCTGTTCAGAAAAACAGATTACAAATTAATTAGTCTGGCACCCAGAAACTCATGGCGTATTTGGTGCTAAATAGAAACTACTGCCCCTCTCCAGAGTTTGGAATCTCAGTGAGCAAAGAAAAGATACAATTTCTAGGGAACATAAGGATGAAGAGGTTAAATTACATCCCTAAAGTTACACATTGAGTATATGGCAGAACTTAAAACAATACAGTCTCATCTAACATCCTTATCCGGACTGGATGCAGCATATAATGAACAAGGAAGGGACAGACAAGCCCCTCCCCTGAAACTGCATTCACACCTATCTTTGTATGATGTGTTTTTCCAAGGTGTGAAAAAGAAGCATCTGCTCTCAATCAAACTGGATCCTTTCAGTTTTTCCAATTCATTCAAGGAATAGAAATAATCATTTCAGCTTTAGTTTGTTCACCAGCCTGCACAGATTCAGTGCCTCAGACTTTTTAACAAGTGCTGAACTTCACAGAGGCAATCATAATGCTCTGTATCTGTCATTCACTTGTGGGAAAGGATATAGGAAAATGCAATTGCACACTTCGAATATTCACCTGTTTCCCAGAGCTTAGATTTGTTGGTAGAATGGACTGAAATAAGAACCTCAGAGTAAGCTTTCTTCCAGGGCTTAGCATTTTATGTACTGTCTTGCCAGACTTTATCATCTAAGCTTCAAGTGTTCATGTTTTAGAGATACTACAGACACCAACGTGAAGACGTGTTTTACAGAGAGCATGGAATAAACATGCTCAGCTGAAATCTACCTTGCAGAGACAAATGATACATTTATCTCAACGTTTTTCAGCATGAACACTCTTGGAGTTAGGATTCTGTTCAGAGCCTACAAAACAGCTTTTCACACCAGGGAATGACTATTTCATTCTAAACTGGTGGGTCTCCACCATAACCGTCACTAAGTAGTTATCTGCGTCTGTGCTATGAACAGGAAAAGCCGTAATTCTGTAAAATCACAGCATTTATGATTCAAGTTGATTATTTTCTACAGCTCTGTGAAACTTCAAGCAGGATGCTTACCCCTTTCTGCCTTTCAAATTCACCACCATCATGGTTACAACAGCCTGCAAGTCAAATTTGGAATTGAATGAACCAGAACTGATCTGACTTCTTTTAGAGAAGAAAGTCTTTCAGCGTTCTGTCACCATGTGGTACCAGATCAGTATTCCATCTTTAGCACAATCATCCCAAGAAGCGGGAAGGAGGTTCAGGATGAACTGTTGTCAATTTAGTTGAAATTCCAACACACGTACTGCTGAATTAACTGTGCTGGTATTCAGACAGCTATTATTTGTACTGTAGCAGTGTGTTAGGGCCTCAGGGACTCGCCTGTGCAAGGTACTGTACTTCCATTTCCACCTCCTGTCTTGCCAACAAACTCCCCATGCCCACTCTGAAAGATATGAGGCACTGAACCAGCCTTTTAAAATGTCATCATGTACACTCAGGCCAAGATGATTGATGAGGGATGTCTCCAGCTGGGAAGGAGCCTTGTTGGAAAGTCAGAAGCAGAACTGAGCAGAAGATGTTTACTTCCAAAGTGGAACTGGCAACTCTCCTTCTGTCTGCCAGTTCCACTCAGCACTCCACAAGTATTTCCGGCTGTTTCTACAGGCAGCAGCTTTGATGACTGATTGGAACTGCCTTCCCCATCTGGCAAGGCAGCTTCTGGGACCTGGAGCCTCTGGGAAATATGCTTCAAGACTTACCTTTAACTCCTCGGCAGCACAGTTTTGTCTGGTAACGTACTACAGGCTCCACTAGTCACTAGTGACACAGCCTCGTTCCTATACACTGCATTTCCAGCACCAGTTTCCTTTCATTTGGACAAATACTAGATTCTTTAACTTCAGAAAAGAATGTTATGTTCAAAGGGAGTCTGAAATCTCCTGAAAAAAAGTTCTTTGTGGCAGGCCCCTTTATCCACAGAAAAATGTTTTGACTTCAGAGGGATAAACCACAACTGTGGGTTCAGCACAACAGAGTAAAAATTCTTGTGTTAAACAGGATGATAAAGTTCCCAGATCATCCTACTTGGCTTGCTTGGAAAACTGATGAATATACTGAGAAGTTTCTAACCTAAGAACAAAAGCAAATCATTGATAAAGCATACCTACATCTCCGCTTTAACCACTATTTTCTTCCAGGCTCCAACACCTTAAAAGACATGCAGATACTCTTGACTTAAAACAATTTACAAACTTGAACTTCATTCCAGCTTAACACATTCTCCCTAAATGGATTCAAACATTATAAGAGGAAAAAATTATAAATTCATCGTAATCTGCAACTTCTCCAGGCATTTGCTGTCTAATGTAGTCTTTAGTGATCAGGTTTTGACCAGCAATGATTTAAAGGATTTTTTTTCCTTTTGGGTATTTTATTTACTTTGCTGAAAATCCAATTAGAAAAATACATACATTTATAAATACATAAACATCTATAAAACTAAACTGGATACCAAAATTTTCCAGAAAAGAGACATTCCTCCTGAACTATTTTGGGGTTTGTTACAATTTTTGGTTTACGACTCTTCACTAAAATTCTTTTTTAATCAAACCAGCATTTTCTCATGAATATTCTCAACTGGATGTAAAGTCAGATTTTATTATAAGAATTTAATGAAGGAACCTTGAGCAGCTCTACCATTTTTATTTTTAAATAAAATTTTCAGGGCACATTAAAAACAGGCATGAGAGGAACGCTATAACAGTGAAGATAACCTGCTAAAACACAAGGAAGAAGTGAAGCTGAAGAATGACGAAGCAAGTTTACAAAGCAGTGAATTACAGCTTGTTTCTCTAACCAGACGTTGGGTATGTCCAGATGAATAGATGCAGACAGTTGGGATTTTTACTCTGCCATACTTCACACAAGCCAGACAGCAGCCAGATCTCCAAAAGCCATGTAACCATATGAACATGGCATTGAGCCTGAGCTAATATATCTTGCTTTTCAGCACCAGCATATGGCTTCTGAATTGGACTTCTCCTGTTTGTGGGCTCAAAAAATGGGCAAAGCAGATGCACACCTGCCTTCTCTCAGCCAGAAAGGCACCTCCTCAGAAGAACCATTCCCATGTAGTTTCCAAGAGGGCTACGATGCACTGTGATGAAATATCATTTGATGACAAAAAATTCAAGAAAAAATACATTTCAATACAAAATTCAGTTTTGCCAAACACCATTGACTTCCACTAAAGTGCTTGATCCTCTTTATGTTCTCAAAGGCATATTGTCAAAATCAACAACTTGCATATATTAGTTTGCTGGAATCACACTAATGAATGACAAAATACCTCATTGAGAAATTCGGAGCAGCTCTAAATTTAGCCCATGAGGTGAATTCCCATGGTAAAAAACTAGTATACTGCTGGTCTGTAACTTTTTGATGAAATGTTTTTTTTGTTAAAAATACATGAATGTCTTCGAAACAAAATTTATTTATTTCAAGAGAAATTTATCTGTGTTCTTAGAGCTTGAATTGACTTTCTGGCCAAAACCACACCTGTCTGAGTGGGTGTGTGGGTGGATAAGTGACTTGACCAACTTAAAGCTATGTCTCATAACACAGGGGAAGCCAAGATATGCAGCATGGCATGGCTAAAAGGATACCCACTATGGTTGGTTTGTAACAGCTCCTTATGAGCTGAGAGTGAAGGAAACACAGCATTAAATCAAGTTAACACAAAAACCTACACTATTCTAAATAAGAATATATGATTAAATGAGTTTCCAGTTATAGCTTATCCCCTAGTGAGGAATACCTAAACAGTTAACTTAATTGGATTATCTTTCTTCAGGATTTAGACCTCTAAAGAAGAGTGTTAAGAAGGCAAAGGTAAGAATAATAGACCAAAACCAGCTACAAGCTGTTCAGAGCAACTATGAAAATACAAAATTTAAAAAGAGAAAATTTCGTTTCTTCAAAGTAAAGTTTAGGTGTGGAGATGCCTTACAGTAATAGCATGAAACTGGGGGGAAAAAATACTGTACTGAAAACCATAGTAACAAAGCACAGAAGATACAGAATCAACATGAAAATGGAATTTGACTCCCATGAAATGCTGTTTTCACTCAAATCTTCTTTGCAACACTGTCTGACTCACAGACAGATTTCAGAATTTCATTTGCTAGTCCGCTTTCCTCTACTTTCTTGAATCTTAAGGAGTTTTACATCCATTCTTTTGATCTTCCTGAACCCTGAAGAGGTAAATAGGCATTATTATCCCTATTTTATGCATAGCAGACTTAGACACAAAAACCTTGAATGAGTCATCCAAGATCACACAACACTTCAGAGAAAACCTAGAACACCACGCAGGAGGCCTGACTGAGCATCCTCTTCTCACCACTTGACCAAATTTCTTCCTATTGTAGGATCTGAAAGGATGGAAGCCAATTAGCCACCTGTTTCATTGTTTGGCATTTTCAAGACATCTGATGTGTGCTAAGTAAAGCAATGGGCTTCACACATACAGGACCTCCTGCTACGCAAGAAGCTTCAAGTTTCACACATGACCAGGACCTTTCACTGTGTAAAACATAAATTGTACACATTCCAGACTTCTGTTTCTATTAAATAAATGTTTTGACTGGGAGCACTGATTCCATTTTACCTCTGTTGTTTCTGATTTCCTATTGCTGTTTCCTTTCTTTCCACTCCTCTTCCTCTTCCAACACTGGTGCCAACACACTGGCCACACACACACACACGTCAAGGTTGCTAGTAGCCAGCTGGCAGGTGGTGGATATTTTTCTTGCAGCATATGTATGTGTGGATGACTGCTCTTGCTGTGTGAATAACTTAGTTGCTGGCAGTGATTTTGGCTGCAGTATACTCTCTGGCATTATTTTAGTTCCAGACATTTGATGGGTTGACTCTCCTGTTTTGTTCTCCCGGACAGTATTTTTCAGTATTCCTTTTTTTCCAGCCTGAGACAGTCATGGCTGTGTGGATGCCTTTTAATGGTGTTTGCACAGCTCCAGGCCTTTCTGTCATTTTATACAGCTGTGAAGGGAACCGTGATGTGCAGGTATCTATGTGTGTATTCATGTGATGCTGTTCATGGTCATGTGGCTCCCACTTTGAGTATGTGAATTTGCTTCTGATGTGCACGTGTATGCATGGCCCTACGTCCTCCTGATTTTAAGTACATCTGGGCCTATGTCCACATCCTTCCTTTGATGTGCCCATTTGCCCAGTCAGTTTTATACCTGAATTTCACAATGTGAATGGATATGTGTCCTTAGTATATGCAGAAAAAATAATTTCAAAAGTATCATTAAATAAGCAAGTCAAACAGCAGACATGTGAAAATACTATAATTCAGTTTGCCTGCTCATCCTGAATTATAGCCTGTATAAAAAAATATATGCTGAAATAATCAAAAATCACATCTATAATTTTCTAATTCAATGCTCAAAGCAGACCTGCTCTAGGAAGACGGCATAGCAAATTTATACAAATTATCCAAAATCTGTTGCAATAACTGCCTCATTTATTGCAAAAAAAAAAGAATGAGGCAGATGATTACAAAATTAAGGTCCTCTGAATTCTTGACCCAGCACCTTATCCTTCCAAACCTTAAATTCTGTAATTCTTGCTGGCAATATATTTTCATTGAATAATGAAAATTACATAATATATGTGCTGCTGGTAAATGGTGACATCAATCAACAAGTAAGGATTATGGATGCACACTGTGAACCACCTGACGAGAAGTGAACCAAAAAAAAAAAAAGAATCCTCAGTTCTCCAGTTACAGCCAGAAGAGTCAGGAAAACATCCTGAAGAGACTACTACAGTTTCACCTTGCAAACATAATGAAAAGATAGGAAACCACAATAGGTGAGAGCCAAGTAGCCCATGAATCTTGTCTACAGAAGCAAAATCAAAGGCCTAAGTAGGAACACGCAAATACAGTCCCCAGCTCATCATATACACATAGTTGAGTGATGAGCTCCAAGTGCTGTCAAGGACCGTAAGCACATAATCCAACCCAGTATTTTTTGAAAATAAATTAAAATAGTCCTAAAGAGTCTTAAAGTACTGCATAAGTGCCGTAACATTTCTTTAATGAATACCCTTCTATGGGCTAGTTTGAGAGTTCAGTACTATTTGAAAGAGGAACATCACAAATCAACGTTGGTTTTGAGTATGCCAGACCTAGAGCTTAGTGCTCTGAGTATTCACTTGTAGTCACCTGATAACAAGACTTTTCCAGATTCTTCCACTTGTCAGTCTCAGAGAAGAAATGTGGATGTATGCAATGCATTAAAGCACAAGACAATTTATAGCCAGACAGTAAAGTTACACTGGCAAGGAACTTCCAGTGCTAAGTATGTGGTTCAGTGGAGAAAGTGTTACCGGCTAAGCTGCACCAGTAACATTTAAAGAAACATTCAGGCTATTCTGCTAGACTTTTTCAAAAGGGAAATCACTTATGTTTACTCTGGAACATTTTTTAGAAACTCTTCCTGTTCATATACTACTATTAAAGCATACAAGTTTCTACTACATAGGCATTTTTCGTTAGCCTTGAAAGCATACTGGAAATACAGTTGTTCAGAATGTAATGTAATGTTGTTTTCATTACTATTAACAATAGATTTCACTTTTTACTGAAGATCTGTTATTGCAATTCATGCCGCACTAATTATGTCCCAGTTGCCTAAAAAAGACAGATTTCAGGAATCAGAAATGTGACTGATCACCCCAATCATAAATGCTATCCATTTAAAATTCAAAGCTGATTGCACATAAAGTAACTACTTTCAACTAACTTCTTGGTTTATGAATATTCTTTTCAATGGCTCAATTGATAAAAATCCTAACAAAAGGCAAACACAAGAACACATGGGTTATGCCTTAATGAAGTTTAAATTTTAATACCCAAATATTTCTGGAATTTCTACCACTATCTGTTGGCTGCAATAGTGATGCGCATGCGCATTAGAAAGATTAGGTAAGTCATATTTCTGAAGTAATTTATGATCTTTAATATTAAAATATTTTAATATAATTTTCTCTGAAAAGAGAAAGCCTTTTTCTTAAGTTTGGTACAGCAATATAAATTTGGATTATCTCCAAATTTAAATGCATTGTGCAGGGAAATTTTAACGTATACATGTATATTTTTCCAATTATTTTACTTCAACCAGTTGGCAAAATGTTAATTCAAAAGTAACAAAATCCATCCTTGTTCTATTTTTTTCATGCCTGTTTAAAATTTCAGTGGAATTTCTTAGAAAACCTATTTTAGATGGATAGAGCTAGAATTTTAAGCCCACAAAACACACCTACCCACATAAATTGCTCTCATTCAGATCTTCCTAGCATATCACCTGGTGTTTTATAGGCATACCCCCTAATGCCAAGTACTGAGCTTTCAGTATAAACGTGCAAATGTATAAAATATTTACAATAGTTTAAAAGTCAAATAGAAAAATTATATAAATAAAATTAATTCTATCTTGAAATTGAAAACCCAGCTCTGCATAGCTCTCTATTCAAGTAGCTCTATGAAAACAAGACACTAAACACAAAATTAAGTAATGTACCTTATGATCTAAGCTAATTGAAGTCATCCACAAACTTCATGCAAATTATGTTGAAATGCATCTTTTTGTAAAGCAAAATGTAGGTAGAGAACAGAAGGACACGTGTAGTATATATTACAGACTACATACATATGCTGAAGATAGAAAAAATAATAATTCAGAAGAATCTATAAAACTTATTGCACAGGCTACAATATTTCATATAGAATATTTTTAAAAGAATGGTAAAAAGTTGAAACAACACACTGGATAAAAAGATACTTTGTCCCAAGGGCAAGTACTGTAGTGATCAATTACATCTTGAATTGCAGAAACAAAATTAACAACCTTGATGGAAAGCACCACATTGCAATAAAATATATTATATACAGATGAACAGCAATTGAGAATGCTATTTATTTGAAACAGCAAGTATAATATACTGTACCTCTATACCTCCTGATGGAATATTTCTAAATGGGCTACCCATATTTTGCAACATGACTGCACATTGATTTATGGAGCCAAAGTAAATGATATGCTTCGCCAATAAAAATTCCTTGCAAAGGCAGCTTTTTCCATTTCATTTAAAAGTGACTATGAAAAGAAAGACATACAGAGACTTTTTTTTTAACAAACATTGCTATGCAAAATACGTGATACAGGTATGAAAGTATATTTGTATATGTGTACAAGAGTATTTTCTGTACTGAATCACTTCTTGATACAGAAAAGATGGGAAATCATTTTGTATATACGCAGACAGCACAAACAGTACTTCCTATCTGAGGGGTGGAAATAGTAAATGAAAATAGTTCTCTGTTTTGCTTTACATGTGAATGAAATATCCTCAGTAATTCTGTGTTACTGTGTGCTAACACAGCAATTCAGTGTTGGTGTGTTAATGGAGTGCACAAACTGTAAGACGTGTGGATGTGCAAGATGCCTGCCATGGGATAGAGGACTGTAAGCAGCGGATGGATGTAACACACATCCCTCATGTCCTGCAGTACATGTCTTGGGAAGATTACAGTACCTGAAACATTGGTGGTACTGACATTGTCAGCAAGACAGTTTCATCATGTCTAGATCCAATTTCACTTTCAGTGCTGCCATGTAGCCTGTGAATAGAGAGGTGGAATGGCCACTAACACTAAAGTTTAGCCAGCTATAATTTCCCATCCTTAGGGATATTCACAGCATCCAATTTCAGTCACAGAACTTAGTTATCTGTGAATACATCTCACATAATGCTGGACATGTAAAAGCCAGATGCCTCATCTTTCCAGTTAACTGTAGCTTTAATCTGTCGCCCGCAGTCACATCTAGATTCTACAGAAATCAGTCTTACTATAGTAATTCCTTGACCTGCACAATGTAACAACAATAAGAGGAATGAATGCTTACTCACATTAGTCCTTTGTTCTTAAGAATATGAAGCAAACAGTACCAATTTAACTGGCATAAGAGTAAATTACAATGCATGGAAAATTCTACATCAGTTATAGGAAAGGAAAAGATAAAAACTTTTCATGCTAAAAATAAGCAGAAGCATTAGATTAATTCAGCTCAACAAAAAACTTGACCCAGATCTAACTGAAACCTCCACACAGATTCTGATGGAAAAGTTGAAAAGAATATGTGGGGGAAAAGTTGGAGAGAATATATGGTAGAAAAGTTGGAAAGACATTTGGAGAACTAGATCTCAATGGAACTTCAAATCTCTTCACTCAAACAATTCAGGTATTTTAACGGGACTTTGAAATCTTTTGAAGGAGAGTTTGAGGCTCAACAAAAATGCCACTGTCAGCAGACAACCCTTCCAAGCTATTCACTCTCAACTAAGGTGACCAGTTTCAACAGGTCTGTAACATCAGTACAATAACATTTCTTCTGCTTCACTTGTGACATCATAGTATATACACCTTCTCAACCCTTATGGATAAATGAAATTATCATATTCATTCTAAGCAGCTTCTCTCCCTGCATTGCACAAATGTCCCATTGTATCATCCCTTTCATCGTTCAAACCCATGGCATTCTCTACCTCACTTCTTCCCACCTCTCCTTATCCTAGCTCCTATTCTTCTTTGCTATGGAACAAAAGAATAGGCTTCTTTCTCCTCCTTCCCATCAAGCAGGGACACCTTCCTTCGAGAAACCTGCCACATTATTGGTCTTTCTCCTTCCTTCCTAGGGTGGAAGCTTTTAAAATCTTCCAGCTGGCATCCTTGTCCCTTGTGATTACTTGCCTTCCCATGGAAGGTCAGCTACCATTCTAGAACCTTAAAAAGGCCATATGTCCTGTCACTAGAAGGATTTTCTATGCTCATCTTTGTGCTGTTGAACCACTTTTCGTTGCAATAAAGCAGGGATTATTTAACAGTCATCTGCAATATATTTTCAGTGATATTTTTTATAACTCTTTTCAGCTGTAAGAGTTCCTGTAACTTGTGGATCATGAAGCAGAATGACTGAACTTACCAGTTCCCTTCAGAATAGTTTGTTAGAATCCTTATTTCTTTTCTGGGACTAAGGAGAAAAGAATGAGTGGAGTTTCTTTGGCAATGATAAATAACGCCATGATGAACTTGTGTTCTCTGAATCATAAGTGCGAGTGATATTAAATGCAGAATGTTAGCAGGAAGATGAATGTAGTAACAAAACGTCTTTAGGGACAAGGGACCACTGGCAAGCACTGAAATGCCTTGTGGTAAATACACCCCTTCTGAATGCATCATCATCAGTGGATTTATTCCAGGTTTGGGTCATGTTGCCATAACCCGGCAGTGGCTTTCAAGAACTTTTAAAACATATGAGCAAATTAAATGAAGGCAGTAAATAATAATAAAATACTTTTCCAAAGTTCTTTGATCCTAAAGCTCACAAAGAACCCAATTATATCATATTTAGGCATGAAACAATTTTGATTAGTGCCTAGTAAGTTTTTCCAAAATTCCTAATATAGATACCACTTCCTTCTGAAAATGCCATTAGGTACAGAAACATCTGCATCTTAAGTTATCTAAATACCTTTTTAAAAAACAATACAAGTACATACATGCTTCACTAAATTTAAGTTGCCTTATAGGTTTCAGTTTAATAGAAATAAAAGGCATTTAAAATTCCCACGAGATTTTAACTGAATTATCATACTTTTGAAGTTTTTTCTATAAATGCAGACAGAGATTCAAACAAACATCCTTACAGAGCACTCTATCTTACATCCACAAAATGAAAAAGTCAGTGCTGCCCCTCGTCTACCCTAAGGAACTGCTTTCCATATCCTTCATGATATTTCTCATTGTCTTTGAAGTACTTGTTCCCCTGTCTAGTTTCAGTGTTGGAGTCCCTGTCAGCTGTGGATACTTCAGTGTCCTACCATGTTCTCTGCAACACTGCCATCCTTGGGAGCACTGCCCATCTCAATCTAACAGTAGTTGGTGGTTTAGTGATTTATAGAACTCATGGCCTGTAGGCAGAGTGAATTCTGCTGGTACACTAAACTTCCTTTGGACTGCAGCCTGGATCTACATTTTGTGTACTTATAGCTGAATATGCCAGCATCGCCTTTTAAAACTAACACACCATTCTCCATTCTGTCAAACTTTCAGCGTCGGCAACTAGTCATAGCTGCTTTCTTACTGTATTCTTTTCTTTACAGCTTCTTTACTGAAACTCTTCATCCTACTCTTTAATCCAGTGCTCCCTAGTTTCTATGACAGTGTCATTCAAAACACATTTTCTAATGGTCTCTCATCTGCAGTAATTATACAAACTACCATCTTCTTTTCCTGAAGAAGTCAACCCATAGGTGTCAATTCCAGTCCAGCCACTGTGCTGAGAGCTTTGAAGCTGGATAAAACCTGTCTCAAATCAAGAATGTGTTTAACTAGAAAGAGGCTGAGATGATTAAAGTGGATAAGAAAGATGTATTAAGGTAGTCTGTTATTTAATATTTCCTAGGGGCCCACGCTGCAGATAGCAAGGACTTGCTACTGAGTGTGGAAATGAGCCATGGCAAATTTTTAACGTGCTTTGTTATACTTTAATAGTAAAACCCATTAAACTATAAAAATGTAACAATTCTCATAAAAACTTGACACTCCTCACTAAAGACAGGGCTGCTGGAAGCTGCCTCTGCTCCAGAGCAACCCTGCTGAGCCACTTTACTAGGTCTCTGACTCCCAGCTCTGGGACATTGTGGCACCATGGCTGCTTTCAGCTCCTATGGAAGGAGCCTGACCCACCAAAAGCACAAAGTAGAAGCTTAGAGCTTTGTTTGACTACAAACTTTTACTGCCTGCTGCAGCCCTTTCCAATTTCAGAACACATTGCTTCATTGCTTTACATCTGTCTCACTGAGCAGAACCATGGAGGTTAGACCTTGGTGAAGCCAGAAGCCTATTGCAGTCTTTGTCCATCTCAATACTTTACTAGCTAATGCCTCTTTCTCTGTGGGGGCTCTGGGAGACTCTAAGATGCTTGTAATAAAGGTCTAAAATATCTGTTCTAACCTATGCAGGTTGTGCTATATCACCTTAGGATGAGAATGCCATACAATGGTATACTGAGCAACAGAGTTCAGATACGTCTTCCGTTTGTCTTTAAAATATTTTAAAATACTAATAAAGAAATGAAATCATTTTTCTGGGTACGGAGCTTCCTTATTTGTTTGAAGTTTCTATATAAAACAAGCAAAGAGAAAAACCAACAAGCCACTACACGTGATCTTTTACTTTCATAAAAAAAACTGTGCTACACCTTGAAAATGCATCTGGCAAAAGCTGATGAGGGCTTCAGTAGCCCTTCATTACGCAGAGAGTTCTTTCTACTGTTTGAAATAGCATTGAAGGAACCTCCATCTCCTGAAATAGTGATGTGCTGCCAAAGAACTGCAGCTAATAATTTATTGAACTGATTTGGAACTAACCAGGCATATCTGGTACCAGTCTGACAGGAAGGTGTGAAGAAAGGGTTCATAAGACTATCACTCACAATCAGAAATTATTTATATAATATTTAAAACAAGGTATTTAATTTACTTTAGAACTGTCAGTAAATTTAGTATGAGATCCCTTCTTTTCATGCAAGTAATTTGTTCTTCAGAATCCTTCTAGAGAAGTTCATGATGAAAGATCAAGCCAGATGAAGATCTGAAATCAGATTTAACATTTTATTTGATCAGCAGAGCTGCTGACATCTTTCTCAAAATAACACAGTGATAACTCTGCACCAGGAGATACAAATCTTACTGAAGGTCTAGAGTTTACAAAGCACTTAATGTGATTCTGTTGGGCACAATCACACTACACATGAAGTGTCTATACTTGCTACTGCTACCATCTTATTACAGTAATAAATGCTGAAATGGGAGTTTATTTCGCAAATTCACTTCTTTGCAAACAGCTTTGTCAAGGTTCACTACCCAGATTGGTATGTATCACCTTTCTGCTTTATAAATACAAGGCTGGATAAGACTAATTTTTTCCATTTGCACGTGAGACGGAAGAAGTAGGACTGGGCAGAACACCAGAAGGTCATCCATTCCATGCTCCTGTCCCACAGAAGGTTCAATTTTACCTCACCCTTCATCACAGAACTTTACGTCCATGAAAAGCTCCAGCCTCTAAGAGCACACAACTCTTCTAGCACTTCAGGGTCTTTCAGGAAAAAGGTTCTATAAACCTTCTCAGTGACAAGAAATTAACAGATTTGACACAGCTACTCCACGCTGCTTCTGCAAACATTGTATTTATGAAATTGCATAGGTATTATGTTCTTATGAATGTAATAAAACTTGGAATATAGGACCAAAAAAACACAAAACAATGCTGAACACTATTAATGCATGAGGTATTTTCATCCTAGCTTCCCCTTTAAAAAGTAGTAATTTCATGTAAAATAACTTGTTCCCTGCATCTCTTATTTTTAGACATCAGAGATTAAAAAAACTGAAAAACATGTAACGGGTTTATGCCTATACTTGTTAGGAATGGAGAGGTTATGCCTATCTAAAAACTACATTGGTAGGACTAATATCATATTAGCATAAATTAATAAAACATACTCATCCCCACCAGGAGGGCAGTACTGTTAGCTTACAGAAACTTACTGGTGCTGGTATACAAAGTGAAAATAGCTATTTGATGTGGAAACCACTAGCATGTAAAGAACCATGAACGTACAATACCATTACGGATGAATAAATGAATTGGCATGCCATTAGATCAGTGTCCTTTTAATCCAGTACTGACTCACCCACCAGTTACTGATGGCACATTTTTAAGTATCTGTTTGTTCCTTTGGTTCCACTGATGTGCTGATAATCTAAGAAGTTACATTAGAAGAATAAGAATAAGAATAATTTCTACTTTTCAGAGTAGAAATGTATTGAAGTCATATACAACTATACCTCTCAGTATTGAAAAAAAAAAATCTAGTGTTAGCATCATGATTCTTCTGCTCCAATATTTATCTACAAGCTTTTTTCATTAATTTGCTATAAAGCAATTCCAAGTGAGACTTATGGAATTTCTGGTATTTCTTCTTTCTGTGGAAAAAAATCCCTCTGTATAGAGTTTGCGAGAAAGAGCTGGGCAAGTGTTCTTATTGTTTCATTCCTACAGATAGGATCTTAAAGGTCCTTTTCAACCCAAAACATCCTGTGATTATATGACAGATGATTTTAGATGCATATAACAAATATGCCAATAGGCCTTATTTTACTTATATCTATGTACATCTATGATCAATGGGGGTGAAGGGCAATGAAATTTACAACTGAGACTAACATAGATTAGATGCCACAAGATGCTAAGAACTAGTACAATAACTTACTTAGAATGATTCCTATTTTTCTCCACTCAGATACTTCAAACTGTTCTGTTTTAATTGTCATCTTCCTAATAGTTTGAGAGTTATGTAAGGTTAATGAAAAGTTAGTGTGAGATTGAAGAACAAAGCATCTTATTTCAAAGCTTAATTTTTCAATTTACAGGGAATGAGAATTTTGGTGGAGTTTCAGCTGATGATTTCTGTGGTTTCTAGTCTGGCATGCTCCCTTTCTAAGCAAGCTGAGATCAATCATAGCAAGAATTTAACAACTGACAGGGCCAAATTCATCTTGGGTGCAACTCCAAAGTTAATATAGTGACATTAAATTTTGGTCCATGACTTAGTACAACAGAAAAACAGAAAACATCTCCTTAGTATTCTTTTACAACAAACAAAATACCCACATGGACCCAAACTACACAGCAGTGATCTGTGGAGTCAGTTTATACACAATGTGTGAATTCTGTTTACCATCAGGAATTCTGTCTATGGAAATCAGAACAAAAATCCCACTTTAAGCTCTGGCATAATTTCTGTGTTGGTTGTTGAGGTTTATAAGCATACTGAATATAATATGGAATGATAACCTAAATAACCCTTTCAAATGAGACAGCTGATGGTAAAATCCTCAAGAACTAATGTTCTGCACTCATCCACTCATGCGCATTTCTTCTGGAGGCTACAGGACAAAATAGGATTTTCTCAGAAAAAGGTGAGGAGTGTTGGTCTCTCCCTTCAAAAATGCTGAATCTAAGAAATGAGAGACAGGTAGATGAAGGAAATATGAAAAAAAAAGGGATCTATCTGGAGAACTAAATTCCTCTGTGTTGTTGAATTGCCTGAAGAGGAAGGTAACTGCTGATAAGAGAAACAGGAGAAGAGGCTTCATGGATTCAGAAGCAAGGCAGATAGAGAAAATAGCTCTCATTAGATCCACAAATATTGCTGAAAAATTTATTAAAAAAAAACCTTTCAGCCTGCCTATGCTAGTTATTGAATACAAAATACTACCTTTAACCTCAAATCTTGCCTTGACTCAGACCATCATGGCCATTCAGAGCAAAAACACAAAAGTATGCTGTTCTCGTAAAAGCAGTTTGATATACTAAAAAAAATCTAAGGGGGATTTTGGAATCATGGTCAAAATAACATGTACAGCATTTACTCTCTTGCCTGGAACTATGTGTTACCTGAAGAAGTTTTTTTTATTAAAAAAAAATCATGCTTGGAAACTTGTCAAAACCTCTCAAACCTCTCAATCTCTTGTCATCTGTTCTGAAGAAGACATCTTCACATTCCAAACACCTGCCCAGGGAAAGAATACACCTAAAAGTATGTGTCTTGCAGTATTTGGAGGGTTGAGGGAAGAATATCAGCATGGATCCACACAACTGCAATAATAGCAAGAGCACAGATTCTCATATGTCTGATGGTGGAACAAAGACCTTGAAGACAAGTAGAACTAGGCAAGAAAATGTTTTGGCATCTCATACAGACTAGAAAGCGTTTAAAATTCAATATAGATTTAGTGTATCTGGGTCAAACACAGATGCTTGGTAAGTTTTTACAGGGACGAAACATCACAACATATCTGTCATATTTAGTATTAATTTCCTTTTTATTAGTAGAATCCTTTCCATTAATAGAACTACAGGATTTTTAGGAACTAGGGTTCTCAAGGATGTCATTTCATTCTTCACACTACATCTGGGCAGGATCAGCTTCATATAAATATCTGCAGCATCTTCTGTCCCACAATACTTCATACTTCCCAAACCTAAACCAATATTCAATTACATCTGTGGAAGGGACACAACTGATCTGAGTCAGGTTTTAGTACACTCATAGTTGCTCTTCATTATTGCAACGTTGCCCCTTCTGGGAAGAGCATCCAAATCACTTATTCTTGCAAAGAAACCATACTGCAGTTCAAAGAAAAAAAAAGAACTGAATTTAAAGCTGCAGGGGAACCAAAACCCAACAAATTTGACATAAAAATAACATGTAAACCTTAAATGTTAATGAAACTATAATTCTTGTGAGTTCTCTATTACTTTCAATTAAGAAAGCATGGATCCTTAATACAGCTGGTTTAGCTCAGGGAAGACTTGTGAGAACCAAGGAATCACTGGGCCAGGTTCTCCCACAAGCGCTTGTTGGCACAGTTCAGCCAAGGCTACCATAAGGCTTAGGAGGTAGTGAATATTGACGCTGGAGACACGGAAGCCTGCCGGGCAGGGCTGTTGGCTGGGAACCCTCTCCAGGACCGCGGGGCTGCCGCCCCAAGGCCAGGGCATTGTCGCACGGGCTGGCACTGCCTTCGGGACACGCCTGCTCCCTGCTGGCCACCGAGTCCGTGACACCGCCCCGGGACCCGGCTCGGACTGACCACCGAGTGCGGGAACCGCCCGTGCGATCGCCACTACACATCCTCCTCTCGTCTGCAGCGCTACTCGGACCCAGAAAATCCTGGAAACATCCCAACTCAATCTGCAAGAGGATCTTTGCAAAACCAGCTGTGGTCATGGATGGTTCCCAGCTGCTCCTGCCTTTCCCCCACCCTCTTTCCACAGCCCTCAAATTCCACTTGTAAGCAGGAGTCTGAAGATTCAGATCACAGCTGGCCATGCCAGCACTGGTGCAGGGGATACAAGGGTATGCTGCAGCCTCATCAAGTCTATCTATTCCATAGCCCATTCCCACTCATTCTCTTGACAAGCACTGGTGTTCAGAGCGGCTCATCAGATATGGATCCTGCCAGAGCGCATCAGGCGGAGCTCTGAACTTGTATTGAACACTGACCTCAGTAAGCCTTTGCTGCCTAGGAAACAAACTGGCTAAAAAGACTGCGAATTCAAAGCCCTAGAGATTGCGGGCTGGAACTTAAAGACTAGTGCCTAGAGCTGCTTGAATTATTTTTTTAAAATCGCTTTTGAACAGGGAAATGGGTTTAAACAACACCACCACCACCCCTTTTCCTCCCTGAAGTTGTCTACTTTTGCTTCAGCCACAATCTGATGGTCTGATTACTTTCTGCTCTCATTCTCCTGTATGGTCTGTAGCTTCTGTCTCCCATGAAAGAAAGGTATCCCAGGCAGCACAATGGCCACGCACTTGTGATGCACCCTCTCACAGTAAGGAGAGATCTCAAACAGTAACAGGAGCTACTGCAGTTCAGGTAGCTCGAAGGCAGAATAACCAACCTGGATGAACCAGCTTTTCAACAGACACGAGTTACCACTAGAATTTCCACTGGAAAAGGTTCTTCCCTTAATGGGGAAAAAAGTTTTCTTCCCAAATGACTCTACATGGTGGTGCATGAGCCATTGAACAGTTGAAAGTGACTGCTGTTAAAAAAAAAATTAAAAAAACCCAAAACATGGTCTTCATTTCAAGTCAGTACCCACTAACATCACAGAATTACTACTTCTGCAAATACCAGCTGATATCTTTGCAATTGGTAACCTATGCATGGAGAAAATCCTCCCACAGAGGCTGGCAACTTCTGGGTAGCAGCAGAATGGGAAATGCTTGTCTGATAATTGTCCATGCCATCCTCATTACAAGCACAAATGGTGGACCTCAAGATAGAAACTAAAGTCTCTGGTTCCTGTCAAAAAAACATGTTCTGAAAGTCTTCCAATATGGAAGAACAAACCCCGAACTGTCAGTGAGATAAAACCAGAAAAGCAATAGATACGACATTTTCATTACTGATGGGGATAAGCGATTCATATGCCAATGCTTGGTACATGCCAGTTGTGTAAAGAGAAACTGAAACCAACCCCAGAGTTGCGAAACGCTAATCCTGAGGCTGAATAGTGCTACCATTGCCAGTGAAACTGGAACAGAAAGGTGTTCTCCACTTCACACAGTCACCCTCAGGGAGTAAAATTCATCCTCTGCACATCTCAGCCATCTGATATAGATAGCTTGTAGCCAATGAAAAGCCACAGACACCACTAGACCACGGACCATATGAGCAATTTGGGACATCTACAGTAGGGTGGGACAAATTACACTTCATCTCTGCATCCCAATTCCTTAGTTTCTGTAATGATGCATCATTGATACTGTGCTAGGATGTGAACAGAGGCAATTTTTGCTTCTTAGCAAGATAGTCAAAATAAACTTTTGTCATTAAGGATGAAGGATGGGGAACCTGTCCGGGGGAAAGTTTATTCTTTTGACAGACTGGAATATGAGAAAGCATGGATCCAGAATGGAAATCCAAGATGAGAGTTTGCTCTTGAGTTGATGGGATGGACTGAGAGAATTAGTGTTTTTCTTAAAAGGAGAAGCTTTCCCTGACTGCTATACCAAACTCTTCTCTCAACATTAAGAGCTCTGGATCAGCTCTGAGCATTCCTCTAATACCTAATCATCATGATGTCTTTTTCTTTTTGGGGTATTAAAATAATTTCATTATTGTTTAGGAAAACTGAACAAAACACAAAAGCCCTTTTTACTGACCATATCTCATGGACCATATAGCACCATGTGATTTTGGAAGGAATGTGAAAGACTTTTTAGAGTTCTGCCACCAAATTGTAAGAGAACCTGCAGACCACTATATTTCACTCAGTTAACTTCTAATTATTAAGTTATATACTTAAGGAATTGTTTTAGCTAATTGTGTAGCGTTATACATAGTGAGGTATTCTTCTGAGTGAAAAATGAATGAGCTGCCCTACAATAAGTAGTAACCAGAAATTTGGACTGAAGCCCAAATTTAGTAATAATTTATGTTTCACTAACTTCCCTGGAGTTTTAAGCTTTATTATCCCTGCTACTGCCTTTATTATTAAAAATAAAGAGTCAGGCAAAATTATTTTAATATACATAGATGTAATCCTAAAGGGAGTTAATAATTTCTTTTACCATAGAACAAAAAGAATAGATACTACTCCTGGTGTTCTATATCCCCTTTTGTATATTTCCTGTATATTTCCTACAACAAAACACAAGGACAGGTCACAATAGTTCCTTTGTACAGATATCACTAATTCCATAAGAAAACATTATTTGGTTTCTTTTTCACATATAAGCTATTATTAAGGGTATGTAACACCATTTATATCACAATGATTTTAGTAGGAAACTTAGATCTGCAGTTTAAAAATCTTGAATGCATTGCTCTAACTATAAGGAGACTTTCTCCATGTCCTGGCTTGCAAAGCTTTGACTTGAGCTATT
>VZTE01003426.1:162999-209184 GCA_013397775.1 Eulacestoma nigropectus | reverse complement strand
GCGCCCGGCCGCCCGCCCGCAGCATCCCCCGATGGCCGCCCGCCTGACCTGCTGCCTCCTGCTGTGGGCCCTGGGCCATGGGGGCTGCCGCTCGCCTGCGGGGGAGGGCGCCGGCAGCCCGCCCGCCTGCCCCGTCCAGCCGCCGACCGACCCGGACTCGTCCGCCCCCGGCCGCGACCCCCGCGGCGGCTCTTCGCCGCCCCCTGGGCTGGGCAGCATCGCTCAGGACATGGTAGCTGTCCACATGCTTAAGCTCTACGAGAAGTACAACCGGGAGGGGAGCCGGCCCGGCGACGGCAACACGGTCCGCAGCTTCAAAGCCAGGCCGGGTAAGACGGGCCGGGCGCGGGGGGCACCGCTGGAGCCCCCTCGCTCCTCTTTCGCTTTAAAGCGACGGGTTTGCGTCGAGGTTGTCACTGACTGCGGAGGGTGTCACTCTGGGTGAATGCTGGGGGGTCCCTTGCTACCTACACGGACAGGGTGTCACCCCTGGCTTTGCGGACGGCTTCCCACCTTCCCTGGCTCCCTTCCCTTCCCGGAGAGTATCTCCTCTGGGAAAGCCTCCGTTGCTGTGGATGCAAACCAGCGGCAAAAGGAGCGCGGTTTCCAGCGCACATCGCACTGGGCCAAAAGATCTTTTCAGAAATACTTGGTGCATAAACCTAGTAGCGAGTGCTCCAAGCCACTGGTCCTCTCCTCCGGCTCTTCTCGCAGCCTCAGAAGTTCCTGCTAGGAAGAGTGCCGCCTACAGGACCGCCTAAAACTGCTCAGCATCTTAAATTCCTTGCACTGCCTAAACCTCAGAAGACAGATATCTGACCTCTCTCCCCCCAGTTTTACTTGGCTTGATTAGGAGGGCGGAGAAACATATATACTGTGTCAAAACTACACTTTCATTATCCCAATATTACATCGAATAATAAAAAGGAGGTTTGCCTAGTTAATAGTCCATACATTTGTTATCTTTTGCCCAGGAAACTCAAAACTTTTCTGGAAAACATCTTACTTCTTTGGTTAACACTTACAGACTGTAACTAAGATCTTAGTTCTTAAAACAAGAACTGTATCAGTTTCCAGAATCTAGTTGTTGCTACCTTGTCAGAAATATTCATTATTCTATTTAGACAAATCTGATGGGTTGAAACTCACAAAAGCAAATTTTTCATTAATCTATTTCTCCTATGTTTAAGTCTCATGTATAGAGTACAATGCAGCATATGGTGTTTTAGGGAATGCTTACTATAATATTGCACAATAATTCATATTCTCTTGTGCACCCCAACATAATTTCTATCCTATGTCAACTGTAATATTAAAAAGTAATCATATTCAAGGAGGGGGAAACTCCATGGAAGAGTAAGTGCCTAATGAAAATGTCGAAAAATCTAGGAGTTACGATGTAAAGCAATTGGAGACAGTTGGGAGAAAAATAAATTGTCATGCTCTAGACCATTAGCTAGCAGTTGCTATAATAGGGGTTAGGAAAGAGCTTCCACTGTGGATGGTTTTCCATGACCTCCTGTTAACACTTTTATTTTTCTGTGAACTGAACAGCTAACACTGGCTGTCACCCAAATAAGGCCCTGGACCACAAGAGATTTCGGGACAAGGCAAGAATCGCACTATATTCTCTTTCTTAATTTTTCAAATAACCTGATGAACATACTACTTGCATCAAAGTAATCTAAGTTGTAATTCTGTTTTAAAACACTGAAATAGCAGCATTTTCTACCCACAGGTAGACTGTGCTGACCAAATACAAATCAATATTATTTCACTCATTTGTCTGATCATGAAACCAAGGCAGAGAGGCCTGAAAGTAACCTGGCTTTCCCTGCAATGGAAATAAGGCGTATCTATGTCCAAAACTCCTGTCTCCTGTGTCTTACCTATGTACCTTGTCTACTGGACCCCATCTTTCCCAAATAACATGGCATGAAAGCAGAAGCTCCTCTGTACTGTTCCTTTGAACTGAGTTCATCAAGCTAATGATAAACACTCTAAAATGTACCATAGAATGATGCAAGATGAGGGAGGAGAGAAGAACCTTATCTGCCACCATGTTTAACTTCTCTGAGAAATTCTAATATTTCCTTCTGAAAGAAGTTGTCATGTTTTTCTAACAAGACGTGGAACATTCATTCTTTATAAAATATGGATAATAATTGTAGTCTTATTGCAATAAGCAAAACTAAAAATAAAAGCAAAAATAAAAAAAATAAGCAAAAATTAATAATTTTCTTTATCCCAAGCAATGGACTTACTTCTGGTTTTTTATCACATACCTGTCAGAAAATCTGTAACTGTCTGTTCCTGTGGTGCTGTTTAAAGCTGTTTGTTAGGTGACATTCAAGCAGTTGTAAAGATGAGGGCTCCAGAGGTACAAAATGTTGGTCCAGACATTTGTCCTTTGTCATATGCATTACTGAGTTCTCCTCAACCACCCAGCTGTATTGCCATCCTACCTGTTCCTTAGAGGGTATAGGTGGTGTTGACTGAGCTATGGAATGTGTATTATTTTTCCATATTCAGTGTGAGGCACTTGAAATATACATGCATGTGCTGTTTGCATGTAGCCCAAATACAACTTTTTTTTGTTCCTCTTAGCAGTACTTGCCCCTTCAGAACGAGTCTTTCACAAAAATCTAATCACCTCCTCTCAGCTCACCTCTACATGCATTCAAGAGAGTTCATTATTTTTTTGATAAGGAGCTGAGAGACAATCTAAGAACTGATTTCTCAGGTTTCTTATTTCTTTAGGTGCTTTCCAGTTGTCAGGGAACTTTGTAGCTTTAGAAAACAGCACCAACTGGCTGAAGTTAGTCAAGTCATAATTGATTTGTGACCAAATGTGAAATATTAAGTTATTGTTCAACTTCACCTAAATTGCTCAGATTGAGGGCAATTAATCTTCATGGCAGCAATTTACTGTCTAAGCCATGAAACTTCCCCATAAATTGACTCTTGCAGCTCAGACTCATTCCCTGAACACAATGCATCCTTTGCTAAACAAAGCAAAGACCTTAATGAACAGTAGAAAATAGCAGCCATTTAATTAAGACTGTATCATAATGCACATGTGCAAGAAAACCAAATCAAGACAAGACTGACAATGCATGGTTGACAGGTTGGTAAAAGCCTGAGTGAACTTATGCAATATGGAAATACGACTGTGCTCCAACCAAAACTCAAATCTTCTAAATTCTTAACAAGTCTGTACTTCCAGGCTCCTGGATTTTCAGTAGCTGCAGATTCATAGATTCTTATTCTGTTCTACAAAGAATTTTGACTTTTGAAGGGTTTGTTTCATTCTAGAATACAGAATTATTTCAGATGAATTCAGCCTCCCTTTCTCTGATCTATCATTAGAAGTTGCCTTCCCTTCTGAAACCCTGCAACACTGGTGTTCGAAATGTCTTTATCCCAACAATGCTCATGCTTCATAGCAGTAACTACAAAGCTGATAGTGCTCGACGCATTCTACTACTAAAAGAGATATTAAAAAATAGCTGTACACAGCTCATGTGGAGAGAACCAGCAGATAGACTTCTTTTTAGAAACATATGCCTTCTGAAATGACCATACATTAATAAAGCCTGTTGTTCTAAAGGAAGTATTATAATTACTCTCTTCCTTGGCTGTAGCCTTGTGAAATTTCTGTGCTTCAAAGGCTTGAATAAAATCTAAACCCTTAAGTTTTCTCATAGTATGAGCACCTATACACTTGACTAGTGTTGATTAAAAGTTTACTGATAGGAATCCTGTCCTGAACTGACAGAAACAAACAGGTTATCACATCAGTACATGCTGTTCCACTTCACTGTATAAGGAACAAAATACAGATGGTGTAGATGGAAATTGCATACTCAAGCATTTGTACTCTCAGACTGCCTGTGTGGGCTTGGGGTTAATGATCAAGCTAATATGCTGTCCTTTTAGTCCAAATCATGGTTCTATCCAGCATTAACTGGGAGATAGCAACCACCAATTTAGTAAGATATAGCACTATTCATTTCCCTCTTTCAAATGAAACTGTGCTTTAAAGGAAGAATGTTCCAACAGGTGGCAGTTAACAGTACTGCCTTTCTGTTATTGCCAAAATTTCTGTGACTCGTCATCCATAGTGCACTGAAGAAAACCCTGAGTGTTTCTGGGAAGCCTGGCTGTTGCATTTGTTGGGTTTTGTTTGGTTTGGGGTGGTTTTTTCTTCCTTCTGCCAGAGAATTTTCAGGTGTGTCAAACAGGACTGCCAGAGGGTTGGTCCACTTGGGTTAATTAAAGATGCAGACTTACCCACTGTAATCCTTTGATGCATTCTAAGTAGCGGTGTGAGCTTGGGAGAACAGGAATCACTTCTTGGTTCTGCCACCACTTTCCCATATACTGTTGAGCTAGTAAAAAAAAAAAAAGGCAACTTTTCACAATGATAGACTATTAAGGCATTGTCTTTTTATGCTGGGATGGGATTACATTTTAACACACTAAGGTTTCTACTATTTAAATAAACATGATGTAAGCAGTTATTAGTATAAAATTGCTCATCTTCCTTGAAAGGAGGGTAAAGATGTAAGCTGCGCACAAACTGTTCAACTAGCTAAAAAAGCTGTTTCCAATGGAGTTTGAATTTTAAGAGTCAGCTCCTATTCAATAGCATTTGTCACTAACTTCACATAGATCTACACACAAGCCTTAGAGACCAAGTGTGTTTTACAGTGCTTTAAACAAAGCTCCTACATGATATGTACTGGAAAGGAGGATTGCTCACAAGAGTAATGACCCCCAAAATGTGCCACTGCTTACTGCCAGCCCCTTTGTGAAATGTCTTCTTGTGCACTATTTGCAGATGATGAGCTGTTGCCCACAGAGCTAGCACCCAGACATCTTTCAGGAATCTGCAGTCAGCTTTAGATTAGACAATCTTGAATATTAAGTGTAAACCTGGTTTCTGCTCGTACTGGTTTCAGCAAGGTATTTCTCTGAGCTCTGCTACAGGTAAATTTGACAGCTTCTCGGAGCCTGACTTTGTTATAAATTAAATACAATCAAGGATTGCTTTTCTTGCCTCCTTAGAATGAAAGGCAGTCTGGAACTAAAAATCTCTGGAAGAATTTTATCCCTTGTATGTACAAAAGATGCCCAGTATGTTGGACACTCTCAATGTTATTGTAATATTGCTATTAAATAGTTAGGGTTTTTTCCTCCTCTTACTCACCATGGTTTTAAGCTGAAGTGATAAGCTCACTATAGTAAATTATTTGATGTAAGTGAAAATAAAATTTATTAATTCACTTAAATGGAAATAAGAGTTGACCACCATTTTTGGTCTCAGATATATATCCATGTTTTCCTTGCTCTCTTGCAGAATTCTTGGCCCAGAAGCCCTTGTACTGCTTCAATCTGACATCCATGCAGGATTCAGAAATGATTCTTGCTGCCACTTTTCACTTCTATGCTGACAAACGCCCTCGGCACCGGGAAGTGTTTTGTAAACGGTCCAAGAACTCATCCTGCCGCCTCCTTCACCTGCCTCCAGTCCTACGGCTCACCCTTGTATTCCAAAGCATTCACCAGAATTCTGCCTATGGACTAGTGAAAGGGAACATCACTGTGCTTCTTCAAAGGCGAGGGGCTTGGCATGCAAAGGACATTTCAGACATTGTAAAAGAATCAAAACGAGCTGGAGAGCTCATTCTCTGTGCTGAGCTTAATTCTGGGGAGAAACACCAGGGCTTCCCTGAACAGGTTGCCAGCCATTTACCTTATATACTAGTTTATGCCAATGATCTTGCAATCTCTGAACCTAACAGTGTGGCAGGCACCCTACAGCGTTATGATCCATTCCCTCCCAATGACGGAGATCCAAATCTATCCCCTAATGCTTCTACCGATACTCGAGTTAGGAGGGATACGTACCTTGCTAGCTCTATTCAGAACAACGAGTTGCCAGAAGTAGATTATAACAACAATAAATACCACAAACATGACATATGGGAGAGTGCCTACAGATCCTTGAAACCAAAAGCGTCACGCAAAGATCGAAGGAGAAAAGGGCAAGAAAATACAGAAACACTTAAAACGTCTCAGGTGCTAAATTTTGATGAGAAAACAATGAAGAAAGCAAGGCGAAAACAATGGAATGAGCCAAGGATTTGTTCAAGAAGATACATGAAAGTTGACTTTGCTGATATTGGCTGGAATGAATGGATCATATCTCCCAAATCATTTGATGCCTACTACTGTGCAGGTGCATGTGAATTTCCAATGCCCAAGGTAGTATGCCTTTTTGTTCTTGTCAGCTTGCAAACAGTAGGCCTACTGTTCTGCTTATCCAACTTATTCTTTAGTTAGATTTTCCTTTAGTTTTTTACCTTTTTCATTGTGTTTTGTTGCCTTGTTCAACCTAGAGAGTTTAAGCAATATTGTTTCCATCAACTTAATCACCAGAGTGCAAAAAGATTCCAAGTTTTCTTTAAATGCAGTCTGAAGAATAAGAAAAATATCTCAGGGTTATCTTACAATTTCTCATCTTATATACTGAAACCACAGCATAAAGACTTTTGCAGCTTATGAAAATATGGTTATACATACTAAATCATCAAAATACTCTATTGTAATAGCAGAAGTATGAAGTATTATGTGCTAATATTAAAACAAGCTACTCTATCAGCATATTTCTGGATTCCACTTGTAATACCTTAGAAGAAAAATGAAGAGTAGTTACACTGAGGTGATTTTAACTTTAGGAAGCTGCTTGTCACTCTTGAAAACAGTAATACTGATTAAGATGATATTTGTGTATCAAAATTCTAAAGATGTTAGATAATCCTGCTGGAACAAAAAAGTTTATTTACCTTATGTCTCTAGAAATGCCACAAAACTGTCTCTAGCACCCTAAAGCAAGCATACCAAATTCATCCTATAGAAGCAGTGTGAAGTTTGCTAGTGGAGAGGCAAACAGTTGTCTCACACCCACTCTGCTCTATGGCAAGAAGTAGAAATGTTGGCAATCCTGTGCTGAACAAGAATTATCGGGATTTTATAAGTCTTTCAAGTAATGGCAGAGGAGAGGATCTGAAGCACTGCACAACTTGCATATTTAGAAATTGTAATTACTTTGCAATTCTGTCTACAAGTGGCCTGATTACTTGTTCGGCTGACGTTTTTGTATGTGGTCATTTGGCACATAAATAAAGCACAGTGTTTTACAGAAGAGGATTTCAAGGCTCTGAAACAGGAATCTGCCCTACTTTACATCCAGAGAGATTGATGTATGTTTGTGTTGAAACAAGTAGTATAATTTCAGGAAGAGCAGATATGTAGGCTAGTTTTAAGTCCAGGAACAGTGGAAATCCAGACTTCATGGTAGGGTGTACAAATCTGACCACATGTTCTTGTGTAGGTGGCCAATGCTGAACCATGTGTACATAAATTGATACATGGTCTGGCAAAAATTAAAGCTTTCACAGACTTACATACAACTTTGTTGTTGTAATACAAATTGATCATGCACCATAATCACCATTTAACCTATCCAAAACAAAAGACAGCCTGGGAATATGGGACCTTTGCCATAGACTCACAGTCTAATGCACCATTCATACACAACAACATAAACCTGAAAAAAAAATCCCCAACCAAACAACAACCCCACCCTCCAAAAAGGATGCATTTAACACATCTGGCTTCTCATTAGCAAAACAGCATTACACAAAAGCTGGCAGGCCAGAAGAGAGAGGATCCATTTCTAGCTTGAATAGTTAAATAAGCTTATATTGCTCACTTACTTAATATCTTATCTAGAAATATGAGCAAATTCCTGTTATATAATAAAGATTCCCTTTCACTATTATCTTGATGCCCAAAAACCAAAATAAGGGAAAAAACCCAACTGAAAAAAAACCCAGAGAAAGTAAATGACAGATACATAGATTTGGGAATTTTGGGTTTGATAGACATTCATTGACTGTGTTTGCTTTGGAAGAGGTCTACTACTTTTTACCTTTATATTTTTAAGAGGGGAAAAAAAGAAGCAGATTCAAAGGTGTAACTTTTTTAATGACTGTTTCAAAAGGAAGAGAGAGAGTACACCAACATAAATGAAGATTCAGTTCAGAGCATAAGAATTGCTAAATATTATTAAGGGAGAAATTTGTTCTTTCATGTATGCTCTAAGTCAGGAAAGTAACAAAGGCCAGATTAAAGCTAGTCATAAAGACTTGGTCTACACAGTCAACCTATGATGGGCAACAGACATCTGATTTCCAAAGTACTCTTTTAGAACAGTGGAGATAGAATTACATACCTGGCATGTAAGTAATATCATCACTTTGTAGGTTTATTTTTTTCTTAAGTACCAGTACATCATTCTGCACATCTACTTCAATAAGTGCAAGTCTTGATTTAGACAGATACTCAACAGCTTGGGTACAGATCTCATAGCAAGTTCACCTACCTTACTGCTGAATTTCTTATTCCCTGAACTGTGAGGAGGAAGACTAGGTTATATGGCTGGCTGCAGTGCTGCATATGCCAAATAAATTCCAGTCCTGAATGTGGCAGAACCTGGTCTGCTGTATATAACTTAGCAGCCATCATTTAAAACATTAGTACTTCCTCAGTGCCATCATTATTGGGCATGCAGATAATTATTTCAAGCTTTCTACTTTAGCACACTGGGACAAAGTCAAATGTGAAGCCTAGCCCCTGATCACTAAACCCTGTTGCCAGGTTTCCAGAAGGGCTGGAAAAATTCAGAGCCTGACTGGACGTAGGATGGGTGTGCTGTCTGGCACTGCTGTGGATATAGGGCTCAGGCAGCCAGATTCCATACAGAGTACCGCTCTGTCATAAGCATTTTCCTTTCTAAGCATTTTTGTGCATGCTGTATCCACTTTCAGGCATTAGAAACCTAATTAGTGTTGTAGTTTTGGCAGACAGATGTTCAGTCTAGATAGACTTTGTTCACATCTATTTGTTCCTTGCAGATATTAGAGGCTGTACAGCTGGAGAAGATCATTGTAGGATCTTCTGCAGGTTCATAGTCAATAATCCTGTAAGTCAGTAACTGGCCCTGAAGGCAATGATGGCTATCCACTGCATGGGGGCAATAAATGCTGTTTCAGTAGCACATTGTGATCTGGGACTGTTTCAAATAACAACATGAAATAACACAGGTGCTAGGAACAGTTTAGGAGGTTTTTCATAAAGGCTAAATTAAGAATTTGATTCTAGAAGCTCTAATTCTTTGAATTTCTAAACTCTGCAGTTGCTTAAACATACAAAAACTCATGTCTCTCTCTTGCTGTCCACATATGCTGACATGAGCAATGTGGGTAGAAATTGATTTCTACTTCACACAGCAGCTGTGAGACTACCTCACTGCTGCTTGTCTGTGGACAGCTTTGAAATCTAAAGATGAAAGAGGACAAGAGATAGCAAGCTGTTGCTAATTATGCTAACACATGCTAATTACAGAAAGGCACTGTGCAGGACTGGTCACTTGTTGGAACTTGGCTATAGCGCTGATGTCTTGAAGGGTCAAGGGCAGATTTCACAGTTACTCATTATAATGGCTTAGTTACGGAAGATCTGAAAGCCTTAATGGTAATTAAGGTTTGGATCTGATTTGCTGATATGTTACACTTAATGCAAATGTTTCAAAACTGAATTATCTTAAAAACAGCTCCTTTGTTCTATCCATGGACTACATAACTTTTCATGTTGAAATGGAAAACCATGTTTTACATATACTTACATAACTGAAAATAGAGAAGATATAGGAGATATTCTTCTCACCTGAAGTGTCTATTTCCATGTGGAAGTGTGCAAAGTCCCTATTTGTTGTCCCACAGATGTCATTTTCCACCTGATATACAGCTGTGCACCAAGTGATGAAAGATTCCATGTGCCTTCTACACCAGATATGTGCAGATATAAGAAAACTCAGGAAACTGTGGCAAAAAGGCTGATTAACACAGTTTTTCTACTGTTACTGTACTCATTTGCTGGGACAATATTTAAGCATGACAAGTGAACAGGAGTCACTGAAGCTTCAGCCTCAGTGGTGGGCTGACTATCATGCTATTGCTTTCTTATGCTCACCACCGTAATGCCTAATAGCTACCTCCTCTTCTCAAATGTTTTTCCTTGTGTTGTTAACTGCATCCAAAATTCAATAACAGAAATAAAATTGTGGCTCAGTACCCTAAACAGGTTATAGATGTAAAGCTGCTGTGAATCCTCACTTCATACTTTTCCCAGCCTCCCAGCCTTTTCTTCCTTCTCCCAGTTTGAGGCTAGCCCATGGAAAGAAAAAAAAAAAGCCTGGTGATGAAGGCAGAGGGAAGCAAAGACCACAGATATGAACTATTCTATACTAACTCTCTCCTCTGGATGCTACTTCTGGAGTACTCTGCTCTTTTAAAAAGAGAGTGATTACTCCAGGAAAAAGTAACTAATTCCAGGTTAGCATACATGAGGAAAAATTCCATTGGAACATAGGGATGGCTATTTTGGAAATAGTTACAGTAGCGAAATTTCTAAGTCAGACAAGAGGTTAAGAAAACAAATTATAACATCTAGCAGCTGAGAACTCTGCCCCAGCTTAGGCTTCTTCTCCTGCATGTCTGCCTCCAGCATGTAGCAGGTACATTCAGGGACATTTTTTCTTCAGGCCTCCGGCTGCTCGCTGTGCCACCAGTGCCCTCCTCTGGTATTCATGAAGGCAGCCTAAGGAACACAAAATATCTGTTGGATACATCCAGCTCAGGAAAGCTGGAAGTGCGAGGGACTGACCATGCTGCATGGCCCTGTGACTCAATCAATGACATATTTGCTTTACTGAGAAACAAAAAACTCCATAATTGTTGTCATTTTCCAAGTCCACCTAGGAACATGACTGCTCATAAATGAAGCTATAACTATTTCCTTCTCTGTTCCAGATTGTCCGGCCATCAAATCATGCGACAATTCAGAGCATTGTAAAAGCAGTAGGAATCATTCCTGGCATCCCAGAACCCTGTTGCGTTCCTGACAAAATGAGCTCACTCAGTGTCCTGTTCTTAGATGAGAACAAAAATGTTGTTTTAAAGGTATATCCCAATATGTCAGTTGAAACTTGTGCCTGCCGATAAGTTCACACAAACACACCTTTAACAAGGCCCACAAATCCTGCCCGACTGCTCTGGGAAGTTGTAAATGAGAAATGAATCCACTTGTGTTGATGAACCAATGCAAGTCTACAATTCCTCTACAGAAAGCACGCAGAGAGACTAAAACAATGCACGTGCTCACCTCGAAGGATAGGTCATTTCATATTCATCTTCCAGCATTTCAGTACTTCTACAGATATCTTCCTAACCCACCTAGCCAAGATACGTGGTGTTTAGTGAAAAATGTAAGTGTAAAGTTTTCCATAATCAAAGGACTAAAATATGTTTTTAAATGTTATTTTCTGACTATTTTATCTCTTCAGTTAACCAAGAAGATGAGAAGTGAACTTGCAAAGGCAGACTTATTTTAGAGTATCACTTTTGTACACAAATCAAAAATTTTTGCCTAAAACACTCATACTCTTAATATGAATATTTATACTGAAAAATGCTGTAATAAAGGGCTCAAAATGTATCTTTTCTTCAGGATGCAAGTATAGTTCACTGCATAAGTTTTCATATAAACAATATGTTAATATTGTCATTTTTGGTTACCCTTCCTTAATATATAATTTGTTCTACAAAAGACATGTAATATGCCACATTTTTGGTTTGCTGAATAATTTCAGGTTGTTAAACATATTCTCTGAGTAACACATACAATATAGTAATATGCTGAAATACTAAAAATAAAATAACCAAGATTTATATTTTTGTAAATTATGCTTTATATCCTCTAGATTGTTACATGCTTTTAACAAAAGCTAATAAATTAAAGGTACAGTAGTATCTAAAAATATTTGTATTGTCTTTCTATAAATGCACTCTCCTACATTCTGTTAATTAGATGGAAACTTGTAAATACATGTTAAGCTTGTCATAATGCGCTTCCATAGATTAAAGACAGAAGAAAACACTATGATCATCTAGACCGACCTCCTGCATAGCACAGATCAAAGAACCTTGCTCAGCAGTTTCTGCACCATGCATTATGGAACTTCTGTTTTGAGCTTGGAAATATCTTTGAAAAACATGCATAAATTTGGCTTTAAAGATTTCATGAGATAGAATATCTCTATTGGACTACAAGTAGTTGTTCCAAAAGTTAGTGCTCTTTGTTCATATGCAGTGGCTTAATCCTAGACTGAATTTGATGAGCTTTAGCTTCAGTTCAATGGATCTTACTGTAACCTATTTCATTAGATCCCTTTTATCTATTATCCAAAATACTTTCACTGTGTATTTTTAGTATAGAGAGTAGGGTCAAGTTACATTTTGGCTACGATTTAAATAGATTGATTTCTTATTCTAAGCCTTAAAACAATTTCTTACAGCTCTCTTCTGAACTATTTCCAGAACTTTCATTAACTTTCTTTTCAAACAATGAACATCAAAATGGGAAACATTTGGCACTGGTTCCATTTGAAGTCTTTATAGAAATAAAGTCTCTGCATCCCTCTAACTCCCACACAATCCCCTGTTGATACAATTATGATAGCCCTGTAACTGCAGCAGTCTTTTAAGAGCTGGTGTTCCCAGCATGCTGACTGTCAATCCTCTTAGTGTCCCTGTGTTCTAGGACACACTTGCCACATACTTCATTTTCACCCACCTGCTGTACAATATCATAAAGAGACCAAGAGTGGAAGAAACATCTGAAATCTGTAAGGTAGCACAGAGTATAAGATATAGAGTGCCTCCTCCTCAAGAAACAGTCTAACCTTATGCACTACCTTATCCTACTAAGAGTTGCTTTGTTTAAGACAAGGATACTACACGCACTTCCTCTGATGACTAATAACTGGAAGGCTCCTATCCTACTAAGGTGCTGGGTATCTTCTGCCACCAATTTCCTATGCTCAGGTGGGGCAGATTCCCAGACAACAGAGGTGTGTAAATGTGGTACTTCCTGCTACCGCACATAAAAGCAAGATTCAGCATCTATAGGAGTCTTTGCAAGGTTACTCTCACAGCAGTTCTTGCTAATTCCTCCTAGAAAGCTCTAAGAAGTAGTTCTATAGTGCCCTGTAGTGACTGCCAGTTATGCCTGACAAAAGATCACAGATCCAGTTTGCAGTTCTTCTCCCAAAGTACTTTTGTACTTTGTAAATTACTACAGTAATTTACACTAGAACGATTGGGAAAAACCTTTGTATAGTGTTGCTGTTAGACATCTCCCTTAAAAAGTTTACAATCTTGTGTTTTTATAAATCATGAGAAGCTCGACTACAATTGACAGAGTAATGCTAATGTATAAAAATTTAGAAGTTGTCAGAAAGTCGTCATTCCTACAGAACAGCCATAAGTATAACATTTTTCAAAGTATCTTAAATCCATGTTATTTCTGCTCTCTATGAAAATCTACCTTTTTCTGTAGGTCTAGTCCTGCTCCCAGTTATCACTAGCTCTGAACAGCCTGACATTAACTTAGTGTACTTATATTCTCATCTATAGCATTTTGTTTTCCTTAAGGAATATTTGCTATATCTTGAATTAGTCCTTCGGTAAAACCATTCTTTCCAAGATGTGCTGATGCAAGCTATTAGGCAAGAGATACCATACTGTGATCTAAGGACATAAGGAAAAATGCTACTGCTACACTCATAAGGACACCTACAAAACTCTAAGGGGTTAAGCCTGCATTTAAAGTTCTGTTGGCAAAACTATATATATTATACCTGTAAGTGTCATTGCTCTCAAAATACTCTTACTACACAAGTCACACACATCTCTTATTTTATTTGGAGTTTAGCTGTACTGGTCAATTCTTTAATGCAAAAAAAAGGCTTTCAACCACTTTTAGTGGTTTAAGTTACTCCTTTCTGGATCTTTGCAATTTGGATGTCTAATCTTCCTCTAGAAAGAAAAACTTTGCATTTGAAATGACACAAATACAGTCAGCTGCTGCCAGAGGACACTGATACCCTCACTATCTTGGTTCCAAAAGATCTTTTTATTTCTTTGAACATCCTATAAACCATTCTGCTCAATGTGTGTGTTTCTAGAGAAATTTACTATTGATAAACACTGGTCAAGATAATTTCACTAACTAATCCTAAAAGAATAAGGTATGAGTAAAGGCAGATAAAACATGAAAACAGCTGATACTAGCCAGCAAAGTGTTAAAACCTTTTTTTTCTAAAACAAGTCCAATTTCATTCTTTCAGGCCACTTTTTAATTTCCAGAGGTGACAGCAACAGCTACAATGTACCTAGGTTTTTGTGGAGTATTCAATTCACTTGCACAAGGCTGCATAATTAAAATAAACCACTGGACAATATTAATGTATTTGTGTATCACATGAATTAAAAACTGTCTCACTGCCAAACCTCAAAGAACAGCTTTCAAAAGGAATTTCCACTGAGTTAAACTGTTCATTGTAAAGTTTCTGCAAAGCTGACACTTGGCCTGACAGTGTTTGACACCTTTATGTACGAACTAGGAGTCTGTATATAGCAACCTCCACAGCATTTGCAGGAGGAGAGAGTATTTATATAGATCCCTTGATCTAGCTGCACTTTATGTAATTAAAATTAATTTTAAAGTAGACAGATACAGAACTTCAGGTATCTAGACACAAGGAATGGAGGCTGCTCGACTGAGTACAAGATTGCATCCTTGAAAGTCATAACTCTTAACAAAAAATTTGTGGCTATCATGGATTTGTGATGCAGAATGAGCATCCAGCATGAGGCTATGTAATGGAAGCCAATGAAAGCTTTGGAAAGATACACACTGGAGCAGTGAACCACATAAGGAAAGGATATTTTATTTCTGCATGTGGCACTGGTGGACTGCCACTAGAAAACTATGTATAGCCCTAGGGTTCACCTTTTCAAGAAGACATTCAAATCCTTAAAGAGACACAAATAAGAAAAAAAAACAAAACAGGTAGAGAAAATGTCTTTTGTTACTAAAAAGAACAATCTGTTTATCAGAAAGCAAACTGAGAAGTAACTTGATTATACTGTAGGAGCACTATGATAGGGAGAAAATGTCACTGCTATGGGACTCCTTAAACTAGCCAGAAAGTTAAAAGGATTCCTGTCTAGAAGGTAAAGTCCAGCACAATGAAGTAATAAATGTAGCACGAAGGGGTTTTTTAGCTGTAGGTGATAATCTTTTAGAGTAAGTGCTACAAAAATTGAAGAAATTTTTGATTCTTTGACATGTTCAGATAAAGTCTGGAGGCACTTAAAAAGTCATGTTTAGCCAAACACAAGCAATTGGATTCCGCATGCAGGTAGGAAACACAGAGGCCCTGAGTAAAATGTAAGTCTTGCTATGCAGGAGACTAGGATCAATGCCAAATAATCCTTTTTGACTTCATGTCATAGGAACACAATTAACCAGGATCTTGGATCCCAGTTATCACTTGAACAGATGCACAAGCAGGCATTTCAGAAGTCTCGGAGCACTTTAAATGCTGTGTATCCACTGCTAAAAAACAAGAGGAATGACCAAAAAAGGCAAAATCTTGACCACATGTTTGCAATGAGATTTTTGTTAATGTAAAAGCTCATAATACTCTTCAGATTTTCTGGCATATCCACAGTACGAATTGAGTTGTTCTTAGAAAAATTATGCATTAATAGTACAGTAAAAGCAATTCTGTATCATTAGATTAAATCATAATACATTCATTAAGATAAATAAACCTGTTTTTTTCTTCTGCATCATAAGAAATTCATTTGCCTTGGCCTGTTCTTCTCATGGACACATCTTCAGAGCTAATCTTCTGTATCTTCAAAAGGATTTTTTACTTTCCATGTGGCCTTAGGCGGCCTAGTTCTGTCTTCATTTTAAGGTTGCTGAGAAAATGACTGGTTGTTCTTGGAGTGGCTTGACCATCATGAATCTATGAAATATATTATATAAGATACTATAAAAACAAGCCGAAATTCCCATACACTAAAGGAATCAAACAGAAAATGGACAATCCTGCAAACAACATGAAGCAAACTTGACACAAAACAGATATTTCACTGTGTACAAACAATAGCCCTTGGCTGATAAACAGAAAGAAGTTTTAAGGTTGTTTGTAATGTCATGAGATCGTGTCTTGCAGAATCACAGGTCTCCATCAAACTACTGGGCATTTTCTGATTGCATGTGAAGGGACTGTATAAAAGATTTGTGAGATGTTATTTGCTAATAGCTAATAGAGTGATTTTGTTCTAGAACTATATTTTCTAGTCTTGCTGAAAACAGTGTAAATTTATGCGTCCCTAAGAAAGCTTCTCTCTGTGTTGGCAAGGAAATGACAGAAGAATGTAATTAAGCAAAGATGACCCTAAAGTGAAATGTGGATTCTTTACAATATACAGTGTCCTTCCCACCAGCCACATGTGTTTGTCAGATGTTTACAGAATCTTCATTAACTAAGAGCTTTGCTAGATAACAGAAGCTGAAGCATGGCATCAATGACTCTGATAAGGACAAGTGTACGACCAATCTGCTTGACAACTGACAAGAGGCTGGGGTTTGAAGCAGACTGCAAAAAGAACACAAGAAAGTGATTTGCAAAGGGCATTCCAGTTGTTTGCCTTCCATCTTCTTTCCTCTGTCTGTATTGAAACAAGACTGTTAATCAGCTAAAATACCCTTGTCCTCTTGTCTCTCCAACAGAAAGTAAATATAGAAGAAATGCATTGTTTTGGAGTATTAGCTGTACTGTCTGTTTTCAACATCATTGCTTGTTTGACAAGAGGCAAGCCTTTGCAAGACTGGGACAGGCTATCAGCTATGGGAAAGTCTGATGCACACTTTCATGATCCTGGGGAAGTAGAAGATGAGACTCATTTCAACTTTAAATCTTTCCTGGAGAATATGAAGATGGATTTACTAAGGAGTTTGAATTTGTCAAGAGTCCCCTCACAAGTGAAGTCTAAAGAAGAACCACCACAGTTCATGATTGATTTATACAACAGATACGCTGCAGACAAGTCCTCCAGCCCTGCATCCAATATTGTAAGGAGCTTCAGTACTGAAGGTAGGAGAAGCCCTATATATGTGGACTAGAATTTTTAAAGAAGTATATTCATAGTAAATACTCAGATTCTTTTGAAATTCAGAAGAAATTGAGTTCCTAACTTCCACAGATTCTTTAGAAATGAAACATTAAAATTTTGGATTGTATTCTTACTCTATAGTTTCTTTCAATCTTTAAAAAATGCAGTTGCCTTTCGTTTTCTTCTTTGATATTTTCACTGTACAATATTCTCTTCTCAAATGCTTGAACTAAGATGATGCACCAAATAACAGGGTTTACAAGAAGCATGATTCTCAATCCTAGACATTTGGAACTGAGTTTCCATGTTAGAATGCAAACTTTTGATCACCTATAATTGAGACTGATGCTAGAGAGCTTTTCTTTCTGGTGGGCTCTGTACATATTTTAAAACTAGAGCAACCAACTGAGAAATGTGTCTCTGGATCCAAGCAAGGAACAACCCTCCTCCTCCAAAATTCTGGATTCGACAAAGATTTATATAAAAATGGGTAGTCATGCTTATGTCAACGGAAAAAATTCAAGATACCTGTCTATGTAACATTAAATAGACTTTTAAAAGCTCCATCAGGCAGTATAAAAGTTAGAAGTAAGTGCAATCCTTGTTATAAAAATGAAAAGGAAAAATTAAGTTTCCTTTTCTATGAAAAATAGACATACACAGGTAACAGCAATACGGAGAACTAGAAATTCCCAAATAAGTGTCCCTAGTCCTGAACTAGAAAGAAATCTCAACAATATGACCTAGATTATAATTTCCATATCTCGCTCTCCCCTCTGACTACTTTAGAGGGTAAATGCTCTGAAGAAATGGCAGCAACAGCCAATTAAAATGGCCCTAAAACCCAGTCATGATTAAGCAGTTAGTTTACATTAAGCATTAAATAGACATCAGGGATGACTTTTAAACACTACAAATCTGATCTTCCAGCCAAATATCTGCCCGTCCCAAGGCAGAGTTGCTGGTAGTGTGCATAGATTTGCAGACAAACAAACATGAACAAATCCACACAAGCTCAGGGAGTCCAGGCTGGAACAGTCTGGGACCTGAGCATGAAAGGCTGCTTATCACCAAGTCCCAGTTTAGACAGACCCTGAAGCTTCAGTTCAGGACATTCAAAAACTTTTCTATTTCCCCGAACTCCCAGTCCAAGCTGCTTTCAAACTTATCTGAAGACAACAAAAAAAGCCTCAGCACAGCCAGTTCTTAAAGACACTTAAATATATATATTAGAGCAGTTCATCCCATGCATTATTGTAAGAGTAGGAAATCACTGGTTTTTTCAGAAATTCTTTGTGTAAAAATATCTTTAGCAAATTGCTAAATCTGAAAACTCTGCACATGCCTTATTTATGTACTTAATACTGCCCAGCATCATCCATAGTTTGTTCTAGGCAGCCTCTTTATGCTTCCCTCCACACACTCACCTGATTATGCACTCATGGTAAAATACTACCAACACTAGGGACTTCCATTTGCTCTTTTCACTCTCTGCCCTTGAAACTTGGCCAGAAGACAGGATTTTTTCTTAATTCTGTGTCACCATGCTCTTATTTTATCACCAAAACATATCCTGAGTCTTTTAAAATCAAGTTACTTGGACAGTCAGAAGCACTGTAACCACATGTTTTCATTTCCTATTGCAGATGTTGTTTCTTTAGATTCACCAGAAGAAAACCCGTTTCAGAAACATATTTTGTTCTTCAACATCTCTATTCCACAATATGAGGAAATCACCAGAGCAGAACTGAGAATTTATATCTCCTGTCACAGGGAAGCTGGGTCTCTCTCTAGGCTGGAAGGCAACATGGTAATTTATGATGTTCTAGATGATGGCCACTGGGAAAACCCAGAAAGTACCAAATCTTTCCTTGTCTCCCACAATATCCAGGAATGTGGCTGGAAGATGTTCGAAGTGTCCAGCGCTGTGAAAAGATGGGTCAGGGCAGACAAACTGGAGACTAAAAATAAGCTAGAGGTTGTTATAGAGAGTAAAGTACTGAGTGGTTTTACTTGTGGGAAGCTGGATATCAGCGTTACCCCTGACACTAAAAATCTGCCCCTGTTAGTAGTGTTCTCCAATGACCGCAGCAATGGGACAAAAGAGACCAAAGTGGAACTCCGGGAGATGATTGTTCACGAACAAGAAAGTGTGCTCAAGAAATTAGGACAGAACAACACTTCATCTGAAGAGGAACAGCAGGGAGAGGAAAAGGCCGTCACTGGATCCCACCTGCATTCCTCCAGAAGCAAGAGAAGCATTGGAGCCAACCACTGCAGGAGAACTTCCCTCCATGTGAACTTTGAAGAGATTGGCTGGGATTCCTGGATCATTGCACCAAAAGATTATGAAGCTTTTGAGTGTAAAGGAGGTTGCTTCTTCCCTCTGACAGATAACGTCACCCCAACAAAACATGCCATTGTCCAAACTCTGGTACATCTCCAAAACCCCAAAAAAGCCTCCAAGGCCTGTTGTGTTCCAACCAAACTGGATTCAATCTCCATCCTTTATAAAGATGATGCCGGTGTGCCCACTTTGATATATAACTATGAAGGGATGAAAGTGGCAGAATGCGGCTGCAGGTAGTATACAAGGCAGAATCTCTAAGAATAGGAACATCCCCTTTTGCTGTCCTGTGTAAATCTGTACAATAGTGATGCAAATGAAGACCATTGCGAACAAGGTTTGGAGCAGGGTATGGGGCTGGTTGTTGTTGTTGCTGCTTGTTTTAAAGGAAAACTGGCATTTAAAGAATGGTAATCATTGTAAATAGCCTGCATTATATATCATGGCAAAGTGAATACTGGATTAAAATATTGTGATATTGAATGAACTATGCATTATTTGGTGACAATGATACAAAGTCAATGCCTTATTTCAAACTTTCTGTTTAGTCGACTGTATTTAGGTCACAAACTAGAGGATCTTCAATGGGGGTTTAGGATGTCCTGCAAACGTTTAACAGCTCTTGAAATCTAATTCTCTCAGTCAACTCTGACGTTTTCAACTTCTGTAAAACTCAGTAAATGGAATGTTGTCTGCATGATAAAGTCAGGAATCTAAATCCAGGAAGCCTTTTCTCATATCAGTAATCTCAGAGGCTTTTACAGGCAAATTATTTGTTCCTGTAAGTGAAGATTTGCAGTATTCAAAACAGAAGAGACTCTCACTTATTTCATTCCCAAGTTTCCTTCTGTGGGTAGCAGGTGCCTTAGTTTCAGCTTTCTTATCCTCAACGTCCCTATTTTTACTCCTTTATGGCACATACTTGAATGATAAGAAGTGCAGCCTTCCGCTTCTAAGACACTGTTTCCTAGGAGGAACAGCAGCCCTTATCGCCGCACAAAGATAAGGAGCCACTTTGACCTACTGCATATTCTTAGTATTTCTTTGCAAGAACATGCAGTCAAATGATGTCCAGCCTTAGAAGCTGTATCCTAAGAGCAGTGGGGGTTGGCAGAGCTCAGCACTTTTGAAAAGCCCAGGCTGCTTATTCAGAGGCCTAAATTTGTCGTTCAGGGTCTGGCAGGAGGTTCTGGGTTTTTTTTAATTTCTTCTTAGGAAAAACTCTGTTTTACATATGAAATTCTTTCACCCCTTAGAAGTCTGGGAAAAACAGAAAACTTCTATCTGTATTTTATTATACTGCTGTATAAGAAATATCTATTATACTATCATTCTTCTAACTTTAGTTGTATTTTCACTAAACAAGGGCCCCATCTTTTCTGCAATTAAAGTAAACTTCCTTTGATGCCAATGAAGGTTTTGCCTGTGAAAGGACAAACTGTCTTCTCTTGGTTGCAGGTGACAGGTGTAAGTGCTGTACAACATCACCACAGTGCACCTCACTTCTACTCCTTCACCACCTCACACACACACACACACACACACACACACACACATCTACCTGAGAACACTTTTGAACCAAATCCATAACAAATTACACATCAATTCAAAATGCTGAAGAATATTGATGAGGCAAAAATCTAGGTGGTACCTTAATGTGTGGAAGCAACAGAATTTAAATCGATACATATGTTTTGAATTAGGACAGCCTGTGGGCAAGACGAATTCATTCAGCATGAACAGGCCAGCTTGAAATCCAATACACAGTTTATTTACTATTGTTAACCTAATACAGAGCAAATAGCAGGTGAGCATGAGCAGGGCAGTTGTAATTCCATCAAGAATTGCTGGTTAGATCACAAACCATGAGTACAAAGCACGATTCACTAGAATTCTTGAACTGATTTATAGTCTTTTTCTTTAGAACTGGTCTTCAATTGGATCAGATCTGTGATCTGGGTCCATGCAAACTCCATACATCCCTACCTGCATGCCATTAACCTTTTAAGCCTCCCACGGCAGTAATCATTTTACCATTCCCCACTGGCTTCTGTCATCTTACAGTCATCATTATGTCTTCCTCCTGCCAGAGCCCCATTCTCTCCCTATTTGTTCCTGTCTCCTAAGCTCCCAACATTTTGCAAAACTTGTCTTAATCAAGTGACAGAAACAACCAAACTTGCACTTGGTGTGATCACATTAGAAAACTTACTCACCCTCGTGTCAATGTAATTGTAGCTAAGTGCCCTCCAGTCATCTAAACACAAGGTCCTAGTTCTATTTTGACCTCACTGAATACAGGACTTTGTCCATAATTAAATGAAAAAATGGGGAAGGGGAAAAATCTGTTCCCACATTTTCACAGAGAGAGATTCTCAAGAATCGGGGGGGGTGGGGGTGTTACATTCTGAAGTCAAACATTGATCTTTATTTCCCTTATTTGGATGGGGAAAAAAAATACCCAAAACCATTTTTTGGCTCAAAACCTCAGCTCCTAGCTATGCTATCGGAATTCCAGAGAAGACCTAGAGATCCCATCCCAAAACTGGACTATAAGTCGCTTTTGTATTTCAATGAAAAAAATCAGTTGAGCTTCCAGCCAGCGTCAAGGATCATGTTCCCATTGGCTTAACATTTTGGTTGGTATGGTAGTAAAATGAAACATGAATCTTTCCATAGGGGGTGATGAACAGGGTCAAGAAGCAATGAGAACTCAAGAGTGACTACAGCTGCTGCTACCTTCAGCATGGCTGAAGTGCGTGTCAAATTGATGTTTGGCTTTACATTTAGCAGCTTGATTTATGTAGTTTTGCACATTTAATTTTAAATAATTGTTTGAGCTCACTCACGTTTCAACTGCTTTGGGATGCAACAAGTCAGAGGTGGTCATGATGGTTCTAGAGAGCACACAGGCTGTGAAAAACAGGTAAGCATCTTGCCCTGCTTCAAGCTGGATCCCACTGGACACTGAGACACCCCCCTCTCATCACTGGGTTATGAATGTTGACCAGCAGCTTACTGTTACTGAGGAGCAGGCTGGGGCTCATGCAGTGTTCAGCAGATGCACAGTTAAAAATAAAACTTATTTGTTTAACATAAACACAAGGCCCAAGTATGTCCTCCTTCTCAGGCCTGTTACCTATCCGTGTAACATCAGACTCACCAGGTGACTCCACAGCCAGTCTTAAGGCTAACCTATAGCACTTCAGTCTGAATAGATAAACGTGGTAAGCTGGTGGAAGCCAGTCAGAATATATAGCTGGTGCTATTTTTACATGACTTCCCACCTTGTCTGTGTACACAGCAGACACTGTGTCCTCTGATCTCACCCACTCCTCCATGCTATGTCCCAACACAGAAGAGCAGCTGATGCAACTTAACAACACAGCACCAGCAGTCACTGAAAATAAAAATTTCTGCATTTTCACTATTCTTTTCTACAGGTGAAGAGGGAATAGCCTTATGGGAATCTGAAGGGGTTTGGCTGGTATCTGCTCACATGCCTTTATACTATAAAGAGCCTGTCAATATAGAAACGTTGAGCTAAATTAACAATTCCTGATGTTTGGAATAAAAGGTTTTAGATGGCATCTCAAGGAAACCCTTCGTTTCAGACACAGTTGTGCCCTACATGGTTAACGCTGCTCCCACCACAGCTGATTCCAGCCTCCTCAGAGCCTGGCCTTTACCACACAGGTAATGCACACAGGTGTGGCCATGCACCATGAAGGTCCACACAGCCACACACTGTGAACTCCAAGAAATACCAGAACCTTGCCGTTGCAACGTCCAGGTAGAAACACATACCAAGCTGGCAAAGCCAACGTAGTAAGTGAACAATGTCTGTGAGGCAATACCCCGTCCTCAGACTCTGTCACTGCTCTGCATCCCCTCTGGTGGCTCCGAACAGCTAAAGGGACATTACCTGTGACTACCACGTCCCTTCTCCCGTGTTCAGCAGTCAGAAACAGGGCAGGTCCCTCCAGGCGGCTCGGAGCTCTGCTCTCCGTCTGCCAGGTGGGACGCTCTGCCTGCCTGAGCCGCAAACCTGCTCCGTGCCGCCCTGGCCCTCACTGGAGCCCACTGGCAGACTCAGAGCCATCCTTGGCCTGCCCTCAGCCGTCAGAGCTTTCTCCAAGCGCTGCCTCGGTGCCCCGGCCGGGCCGTGCGGAACCCCGGGCCGGGCTGTCTGGTGGTCCGTGCTCCCCCCGGGCCCCCGCCAGTCTGCGACGCTGCTGCGCCCCCTGGGTCCCATACGCCACTGCCGTTCCCACACGTTTTCCTACTCTCCCTCCCACAGTACCTTAGAGCCTCTCAGCATAAAGGTGTCTCCTGCCATTTCGCTCCGGGGCTGCCGACACCCTCTTTCCCCCTCTCCGTGCCTCCAGGCTGGCCCACTGCCTTGTCTTCCCTGGCTTCTGCCTCCTGGCACCCTCAGAAACATGTTGTTCTTCTAAGCTGCATCTGTTTCTTCTCTGTCATCTTCCTTGAAGCTTCTGCTGGACCATGAGTCATAATTCAGCCGAAAGCCTGACAGGAGAATGGCTTCAGTGCCGGCCTGGCAAAGGGGACTCCCTGTGTTCATCCCCTTGCTGAGGTGTTTGGTTTGGCCGCAGCCTGGCGTACCTGCCATTAGCCCTCACACAAGCCTTGACACCGGCCCAGCACACCAAAGGAGCTGAGGGAGCAGCATCCCGGCAGCCGGGCCCATGATACTGGGCTGGCAACCAAAGCTTCTGATCCAGCAGCCGGGGAGAAACCCAGTCCTTTAGAGCTGCACAGCGAAAGGGGCCGTACATCAGCGTGGTGGGCAGCAGTGCCAGGACAAGGCATCAGGGGCGTCAGGCCCTCAGCAGAACCATCGGTAGGAATCAGATCACTTTGGTGGCAGCCATTAATGATGGCCACTAAACAAAGCCTGGACTGGTGACTGGAGCTCTCCCTGTTTCAAACATAACCTCAGGATAGGAGGGCTTGATAGAGCTTGATAGATATTTAATATTCAGTATTTATGATTGGCTAACTCTGCTTAGTGTACCATGCTGAACAAACGTGTACATCTATCCAAAATGTAGGATGTAGAGAATACAGACAATATAATGCAAACACATAATATACCAGTTCTTCAGGGAATACACATTCATAAGTATGTTTCTGCGCTAGGTCAGGTTGCATATTTGAAATGCATTTTCTTGATGATCTCCTGAATCTTCTACTTATCTACAATATAGCAGTTCATCAGTTCAACGTAGCTGGTTAATGTGAGTTTATCACAGCTGTGCTCCGTAAACTGTGATGACACTCCACCTGCTCCTGGCTGAAATTAGAGAGATTTCAAAATGGGGATACACTTTTTCTACCCTCACTCAATCTTACATTAAAAATATAAATCATCTTCTCATTCTTTTTTTTTTTTTCCCCCTTGATCACCGTAAAACGAGGGGGGAAGGGAAGGGAAGGGAAGGGAAGGGAATAGTAAGAGAAAATCAAAATCTAACATATTTTGTATTTAAGTTTTTCTTATTACAAATGTAATCATTAAACAACTCAGACTACTATTTCCATTTTCATAAAATGGAGAGATTTCAATATTAAAAGAATGTGAAAGAACTTCCAACTTCAATTTTAATCTATACAGGTTTGTACAGCGTAAGAACTGAAAAACCTTGCGATAAAAATCTAACATTACTTCTTTTGGCATGGGAATTAGAAAGGAATCTAAGGGTGATATTATTAATTCTTTTTTATTTCTAAGGGGCCTAGAAAGCCTACCCAGGAACAAGGTTTCCTTTGTACCAAACAGTACAAGAACAGAACAGAAAAGACAGTCTTAGATCATACCTATGCAATCCAGTCATGCCTGTCACAGACATCTATGAAGTAGTACTGACCCAGACTTGTACATCTATAAAAGGCAGTAAAGGTTTGTCTAGAAATACTTACTGAAGTCCTGGAAGCATTAAATATTTCATTAGCATAGTCCTGTGCTTGAGCTAATAAACTCTGCCTCTCAGTATTTGGAAGCCAGATATCACCTTTAAATTAATTCTAATTCATACTTTTAATTTAAAATATGGCTGTGTTAGAAGGCTTTACTAAAACCAAAAGTAATTTATTGCCAACTTTCACGTTTATCCTGTTGGCATCTCTGCCAGTGAAAAAGGTGCTCTTGCTGCCACCTTCAGATGAGTCTCCTGCTACTGCGGCTTGTCAGTGACCAAACATCTACATGAGTCTGATGAGGGAATGGTGGGATCAGCTGCAGATGAGAACTGGGGAATATTGGAGCAGAATATATAAAGCAAATAATACACAGCAAAACATTTAATCTTGCTCCTATGGAAGATTTTTAGCATGTGATCTGAGTAATGCAGACTCTGCATGCAGACTAGTCTGGGACAGATAAAAAAAATACCTCTTTTCAGAGTATGTGGGAAGTTCATACCCACAGGAAGTCAGAAAATGAAATACTTGTGGATAGATTTTAAAGGATCATAAAGTTTTATGAATTATAAAAGTTAAAACTAGGCCTTAGCTATTTAGTACTGCTCAAAACTAAAATCAAAATAAGAATTTGGCTTGAGTTACATTATAAATTAGACTAGATGGTAGAGTTACATTTTGGAACTGGTTATTCAGAGTTCAATGAACAGACTTGCATTAAACAACATGTTTGATAAAAATTTAAGGTATATATGCCTTAAAATGAGTAAGCAAATAGTCATTCTCCAAATCTTAAAGAACTCACACCACACAGAAAGGATTCTTACCTTCTAACACCGTCTATGAAGAATTACTGAGGTAGCAGTGAATGTTACATGTCATATTGAATTCAGAAAATCCATACGGAATATTCATATTGAATTTCAAGAGAAATAGATCACTGAACAGATCCAGTGTGGAAAAATAGGTTTTTCCACTGTCCTAGCATTTTAAGTTATGTGTGTTGGAAAAAATAATTTATTTTACATTTACATCGTGAAGCTGGTTTTGTTTTTATGTGGTAGCAATAAAATACATGAGAATTAATGTGCATAACTTGAGAAATAAATTGAGCTGTGGAGTGTTGCCTTATCTAATCACAATCCTGTATATATTTCCCAATATCTTTGCTTCATAAGAACCTCAACTTCAGTTTCCAGCACTTCTGATAAGAAATTCTTTATAGACTGTGATAAAATGCAAAATAAATGCCAGGAAAAGCTTTCCTAATCTTATTATTATATAAAAATCACAGGCAGGAAAGTGCCATTTTGTGATTTTTAACCTCTAGATAAGGCCTTACTGGAGAAGAATATTGTTAATCTGTGGAAATACTTCCTTAAATGCTACAAAAAATTGTCATGTAAAGAGTTTAGCAGTGATAGATAGACCTCATTTAGGTATGGGAGGCACAGCTGATATCTGGTACATACTCTGATTAAAAATACTCAGTTGCTGTCTGTTCTTGTCTCCTTTCTGACTATTATCTTCATGGAAATTCATCTATGTCTGTTACATTCTGAGTAAGATGAGGTGACTGTTAACACCTTATATATAACGTCTGTAACACCCTTTGCACAGTACGTTGAAAGTCGTGTCAGGCTTCATTCAAGACACTCGCACACGACACCAACGGAGTGCATCCAGACAGGTTTAGACCATCTTTAGACTCTTCCCTCCACATGTATTCATAGGTAGCAACATTTTGACAGCAGTACAAAAACGTGCTCTTCCCAAGTTTCAGAGTCTATTCTTGTAACTACCTCCGGCAAAGAGAATGGCTGGGGTAGCAATTCACTTTAAACTTGAAGCCAAGACTGTTCTTGTATATCTTTGGCATGTCATACTGGAGCTCAGAGTGGGTACAGCCTGCATCCCACATATTCTGATCCTCTTTCAAACTCTTAATACAATAAGGTCTCAAATATATTGTGAGCAGAAGAAAACAACTCCCCCCCCCACATTCTATTTTGGTATGTTGAGCCTAAAGTCTATTGGCTGGAAGCTGTCATCAGACATGACCATATGTTACCCAACGGTATTACAAGTAAATCCTAATTGAGTGCAAATTGTGAAGATTAAAGTCACCTCACATTTAGCTGTATTATGTTGAGGCAAATGTGTTTCAAAGTCTTGTTTAAAATGCTGGCAATTCTCAGCACAGAAATTAACAGGCTGTCATTACCTTGGATTTTATGAGCTGTGCTAAATGTCTGGAATTCCTTGTTTGGAGCTCTTAGTCACAGAATCTAAGAACAGTGCTTTGCAGCTCAGACTAAAAAACACCAAAGACAATGTATTGTCAACAACTTTTGAAAGAATATTAAATATTGATACAACTGAGTCACTGAGGAATCTCCTGGTATAAGCTCTTCATAAATAATGGTAAAAGGCAGGATGATTGCTGTTCTAACTGTGGTTAAAATAAGAATTGCATTTAAGCAATCTACTTTCAGGATAAGCCAGGACCAGTTTGTAACAGGCAAGGCATTACCTTTTGGAAACAATTAGCTGCTAGAAAGATCTTCCTTGGTGATTGAAGTTTATTACTGTTTCGTAAGAGACCTGTGAAGTAGTAAGGAGCTGAACTTCATCTATTGGTGCACTTTGAATGATGCACTCCATTTTAATGAGATTAAAGGTTTAATGCAGATAAGAGATCTGTTCAGTGCACCTGGATTCAACACAGGGATTTCAGTGTGATTCAGAATCATTGGAGAGCTATGTTCATCTTGATCGATAAGAGTTTCTGACTTCTTTTCTATTCCATACAAAGACAAAATGGTCAGGACACATTTCTTGCTGTTTTCAGCACTGATCATGTGCCGCATACCTGCTGAGGAAATCTTTCAGCCAACTCTAGTGCTGGACATGGCTAAAGTCCTTCTGGACAATTACTGCTATCCTGAAAACCTAGTGGGAATGCAAGAAGCCATTGAACAAGCAATCAAGAGCGGGGAGATCCTGGACATCTCAGATCCAAAAATGCTGGCCAGTGTCTTGACAGCTGGAGTGCAGGGTGCTCTGAATGACCCAAGACTGGTGATTTCCTATGAGCCATTACCACATGCAGCTCCCAAACAAGAAGCTGAGGTTTCCCCTACCCGTGAGCAACTCCTGAGTCTTATTGAGCATGTGGTCATGTATGGCAAGCTGGAGGGTGATGTTGGCTACCTGAGGATTGATTATATCATAGGAGAGGAAGTTGTGCAGAAAGTTGGAGCTTTTCTGGTGGACAAGGTCTGGAAGACACTGATAGAGACATCTGCCCTGGTGATAGATCTTCGTCACAGCACTGGAGGACAGATTTCTGGCCTCCCCTTCATCATCTCATACTTGCATGAAGAAGACAAGATGCTGCATGTTGAGACTGTGTACAATCGTCCCTCCAACACCACCACAGAGATATGGACACTGCCAAAGGTGTTGGGAGAGAGGTATAGCAAAGACAAGGATGTCATTGTTCTGATCAGCCACCACACCACAGGAGTGGCTGAAGATGTGGCTTACATCCTCAAGCACATGAACAGAGCTATCACTGTTGGAGAGAAGACAGCTGGGGGCTCACTGGACATCCAGAAGCTGCGTATTGGTCCTTCCAATTTCTATATGATGGTTCCTGTGTCACGATCTGTGAGCCCCTTGAGTGGGGGTGGACAGAGCTGGGAAGTGAGTGGGGTGATGCCATGTGTGGCTACTGAGGCAGAGCAAGCCTTGCAGAAATCATTGGGCATCCTGGCAGTGCGCAGAGCAGTGCCTGGCACCATTAGCAGCCTCAAAAACATATTAAAAGACTATTACAGCTTAGTGGAGAGAGTGCCTGCACTACTGCGGCACCTCACCACCTCTGACTTCTCTTCTGTGCAGTCATCCGAGGACTTGGCCACCAAACTCAACACTGAGTTGCAGACCTTATCTGAAGACCCTCGCCTGATGGTCCGAGTCATGATGCCAGGTGAAGCTGCCGATACCCCAGCCGAGAAGCCAATTGGAATGGCAGCTGACTTACCTGACAATGAGCAGCTGCTGCACGCCTTGGTGGATACTGTCTTCAAGGTGTCAGTGTTGCCAGGCAATGTTGGCTACATGCGCTTTGATGAGTTTGCAGATGCCTCTGTGCTTGCTAAGTTGGGGCCTTACATTGTACACAAAGTGTGGGAGCCTCTTCAAAATACAGAGAACTTGATTGTGGACCTACGTTACAACCCTGGAGGCCCTTCCTCCTCTGCTGTGCCTCTGCTACTCTCCTATTTCCAAGACCCTGCTGCTGATCCTGTCCATCTCTTCACAACTTATGACAGATGCACCAACCATACACAGGAGCACAACAGCCAGGCAGAATTGCTGGGCCAGTCCTATGGGGCTAAGCGTGGCATCTACCTGCTCACCAGCCACCACACTGCTACAGCTGCTGAGGAGTTTGCTTACCTCATGCAGTCCCTGGGCCGTGCCACGCTGATTGGTGAGATCACAGCAGGAAGCCTCTCACACACTCGTACCTTCCCTCTGCTGCAGCCTGGGCTGGGAATAACCCGTGGCCTGACTATCACAGTTCCTGTTATCACCTTCATTGACAACCATGGGGAGAGCTGGATGGGTGGAGGAGTTGTTCCTGATGCCATAGTGTTGGCTGAGGATGCACTGCAGAAGGCTGAAGAAGTGCTAGCCTTCCACAAGAACATGGGAGTGCTTCTGGAGGGTACCGGGCGACTCCTAGAGGCTCACTATGCCATCCCAGAAGTGGCTGGTAAGGCCAGTGCTATGCTCAGCACCAAACGGGCCCAAGGAGGTTATAGATCAGCTATAGACTCTGAGACTTTGGCTTCCCAGCTTACCAGTGACTTGCAGGAGGCCTCTGGAGACCATCGGCTTCACATCTTCCACAGCCATGTGGAACCAACACCAGAAGAGCAGCTTCCCAGTGTGATTCCCAGTCCTGAAGAGCTGAGCTACATCATTGAGGCACTCTTCAAAACTGAGGTATTGCCAGGGAACCTGGGTTACCTTCGCTTTGATATGATGGCTGAGGCAGAAACAGTGAAGGCCATTGGGCCACAGCTGTTGCAGATGGTATGGAACAAGCTGGTAGACACAGATGCCATGATTATTGACATGAGGTACAACACAGGTGGCTACTCCACTGCCATTCCAATACTTTGTTCCTACTTCTTTGAGCCTGAGCCTCGGAAACACCTCTACACCGTCTTCGATCGTAGTACCTCCCGCAGCACAGAGGTGTGGACTCTTCCCCAGCTCGCTGGCAAGAGATATGGCTCCCTCAAGGACATCTACATCCTAACAAGCCATATGAGTGGCTCAGCAGCTGAAGCTTTCACTCGCTCTATGAAGGATCTACACCGGGCCACAGTTATTGGTGAACCCACAGTCGGTGGATCCCTCTCGGTGGGCATTTATCGTGTTGGTAACAGTTCCCTATATGCCTCCATCCCCAGCCAAGTGGTGCTCAGCCCAGTCACTGGAAAAGTATGGAGTGTGTCTGGGGTGGAGCCACACATCACCATCCAGGCCAGTGAAGCCATGGCTGTAGCTCAACACATTGCCAATCTGCGTGCCCAGGTGCCACAGATACTGCAAACTGTAGGCAAGCTTGTGGCAGATAATTATGCCTTTGTGGATATTGGGACTGTTATAGCATCCAACCTCACCAAGAAAATCAACAAAGACAATTATAAAAGGATGCATACAGAGGAAGAACTTGCTGGGAAGGTGACTGCCATCTTACAAGCTCTTTCTGATGATAAACACCTGAAATTACTCTACATCCCTGAACATGCCAAGGACAGCATCCCAGGGATCATGCCAAAACAGGTACAGTTCTCTCGTACTCAGCTATAGAGATGCCAGCTGGAATGGGAGCATTGAGTCAGATACCTTATCTTTTTTCTAGCCTATACCATAAACCCACCCAGATTTACCTGTACCCAGAGGAGAAGCCAATGCCCGGGTAGGTTTCGTAGGCTAAGCTGTCTCTGACACTTAGGGTAGTAGCTTGTAGAATTAGATGGTAGTTCTGGATGCATGCATTTTGGAAACAACCTTCAGGCTGTGAATCTCAGTTGCCATATGCCACAAGCAAAAATGCAGGTCTTCAGGGTTAGAGGAAAGATCTCGCATGGTTTCTGTGATCCCTTCTCTTTCAATGCTGCAGCTTTTCCAGTTGTAATTAATACAGAAACCCTCTAGTTTCAAAGCCAGGTTGTAATTTGACGGAAGTTTAGTTGGACTAGAGTAAATGCATATAACTCACTAAACATGCAGCCATATACTCTTTGATGGACTTTTCTATATAAAATTGTAGTAGCTGACATCTATTACACCAGAATAATAAGCAACTCCTTTGGTACTGGCAGTAGAAAGTTGTTTTAATTGTGTCTCATGATCAGCATCAGACAGTTTCCCAGTGACCTAGAAATACTTTGGAAGAAGTATCTGGGTGGAAGTTAGGTGACCCCAGGGAGAAATTGATTTTTAATAATCTACTTTTGCCCTTGCTGTGTGGTTTGCATAACAGTCATTGCTTTGTTCTGAGCCTGAGTGTTTATACACTGGTCTGCCTTGGCAATCTTTCTTGTTCATTGTTGTGCTGGAGGGAGCTCCCAGGAGCACTTGTTAAAATTCCATCTTCAAATTAAATAGAGGGTTAGGATAACCTGATCCCTTTCTTGGATGGAGTTAGCTGCTTTCTGGCTACTGCACTAGCATGGCTATCAGAGACGTATTTTCTCCAGGGACTCATAAAATTACTTTTTGAAGAGAATGCATTTGCCTTTGCAATGAACCAGAGTAGACCAAGTGTCAGGTAACTATTAAATGTTTCCTGGGGGAGGAAATCCATGGACTTCCACATTCTGAAATTTTTGGCATGCATGATTTAAAGTGGCCATGACCTTTGTGGTATTATCACAAATACTAAGGTCAAGGACAGTCTAAGCATTGCCAGGGGCAGATTTTTTTTTCAAGTTTGTTAACCAAGAGATGCTGGCCCCATTCTTGCCTCTAAGATTAAATGGAAATAATTAATTAAAGGCGTTTTCTATTCCAGCACTCTCCCTCCTAACTTAGTTGAGTGTAGAAAACTTCACTCTAAAGATATTTCAATGCTTTTGACAGAGTTCCCTGCTCAATTATTATCAATGTATCAGTAGTGACACATCGTAATTTCTCCCAGTTCTACAAAATGGAGAAATCTTGCAAATTAGTCACTGTGTTCACTGAAAGCTGGTAGTGAATATTGTTGGCGGTTTTTAACTTGTTCAGATCTTACTTACTTTATTCAGACTGTGAATGTTGAGACCAGGATATAGAGAACAAGTATCTTATTTGTCACATGACATAAAATTCTGATCCTGATACAGCTAGTGAAGAAATGCCATTATACTATTCAATGCTTCTGTTTCACCATGGTTCTTTGTCAAGCAAAATGATTGGAAGAGGTCAGGTATACATCCATAAGAAGGAAATCACATCAGTCTGGATGGCAATCAGGACAAATGTGAGATTTCTCCAAGCTGAAATAGTGTGTAAAGAGCAGAGAATCACGTCTCTTATGAGACTAAAATGGTTTCCAGGGGCATAAGCATTTCCTCATATTGCTGGAGGAAATTGGAAGTCAAATAGACAAGAGAGCATTAAGATGTTAAAGAAGACACTGAAGTCATTAAACTAAAGGATTTCCCTTGAGATGGAGGTAAAAGAAAATTCGCCCATTCCACAGAGCCCTTGGCAGCAAGAGTATCTTCCTCTCCTGTTTTGCTTTTGCAGCCATAAGAGGGATGCTTTCTGTGGAACATTTCGGGTAGACCCCAGAGAGCAAATACTTTTAGATTACAGTGAAGCATGTATGATGGCACTAGCTGCATTTGTAAATTTAAACAAAAATTAAAAATTCGGCAGCCCAATACATGGACATAGTGGCTCTCTTGATCTATATCACATTTATTCCTTAAAAACCTAAGAGCTAGTTTTTCTCCTATGCTACCTATGTTCCAAGCCACCCTGCCCTTGACAGCAGGATTTTACTGTTAATGACCTTGACAGTGAAGCAGATCCAACACAATTAAGTGAAAGTGATGATGAATAACTACAGGAAGGATGGGATGGGACATAGGAGACAGACAAGTGAAATGCATGCAGACCTTTGCATCTGCTGCACTAGAATAGCTGCTGAAGCATAATACAAGGTAGTGAATATGTCTCCTCTAAGTAGCAGCAAGGTCACTGCTAGTCAGAGTTGTCAGCTGCATAAATGCTACTTTCCAAAGTCAGACTTCCCAGAGGCAAATTTTGTATATATTTTTTGTGATCCAGAAAATAACATTTTGCTTGTAAGACAGAGCTCTGTAAACTTGCTGACCTGCAGTTCAATAATCCCTGCTTCTTATTCTTCTGTCTCTCTCCCCCTCTCCAGTCATACCTTCCTTTGCCTACTGAAACATTTGTGTTTGTGACTGAGTGTCTACCTATGGAAGAACAGCTGCCTGATTTTGGCATAAGTGTTAAGTCCATTTTAAGTGACGAGGGGTTTCCCTGAGTGATTCTTTTGGCCCCTTCTTAATGACCAACTACTTTTAATGCAGTCTTTACACATAAGAGAATTTTTGTAATGGTGGTTTACATAAGCAGCTGAAAAAGAAGATCAGAATAAAAGGCAAAAATGAATCCTTTATAAAGAGAAATTGTTCCTGCGTTTCAAGTCCTCCTGCTTCCAGATGAATAATATGTATGTATAGAAGAGTGTTGTACTTGCTGAAGGAGGCAATAGTTAGAGATGTTTCACCAGAAAGAAGTACAGTTTGCTTATATCCCTTCATTAATGAGTGAAATCAAAATGCTCAGCCTCCAAGTGTCAAGATAAATAATCAAATTGCTACATCTATTGCTAAAAGATGGAAAAACAATTGTTGTAGGCCCATTTGATGTTGATTTATATCGACATAACCACTGTAAAGTCAGTGGAGCTATGCAAGTTTATGAAAGAGAAAAGTGTCGTGTTTAACTCTCATTGGCTCTTCACCTTTTGCAATCTTTGCTTGCTTGTTTCTAGGGTGATAGTAATTCACTGCACAACTCTGGGAGGAAAGTAGCTTGTTTAGGGGAAGTCCTGTAAAAATGTAAATGGGTTCTTCAGAGTTCATAACCTGAGCACAAATTAATAGGGTCAAGCTGTTGCAGTAAATGCTCATCATCATCAAACTGGAATGGATAAGGACAAATATAATCAGTAAGACATGAAATCTTCTGCTACATTTAGCTCTAAATAAAATTCATCTAGAGTATAATATGCACAGACTTGGGCAATGGTTTTCTGGAAAGATGTGGCTTAAGTAAGGAGGCAGCAGAAAAGAGGAACAGGAGTAAAGACTGAATAAAAGTAATCTTGAAAAAGTTTAAAATATTTGAGTTGTTTATTCCAGAGAGAAGAAAACTGAGAGGAGACATGAAAACGCAGATATGTAAGAGACTGTTTCAGATATGAAAAGAATAATCTGTTCCCTTGTCCATAGTAAATAGGTCAAGAAGTAAAGCACTTCAACAGTACAAAGTCGTGAACTTATACTGTTTACACTAGATCTTAAAAACATCTTTCTAATAGTAAGGCTAGTGACATACTAGGGTGGATTGCTTGGAAGTCACCCAGTAAAATGTGTGTTGTTAAGAGCAAGTGAGAATGAGCTATCAGGGCTATAGCTGATCCTGCTCAGTCCTTGAGCTGGGGGTCCTACTGGGATGGACAGTTCCATTCCAGCCTGTGAGGGTACACAAGGAACCCAAATGTTCTAAGAAAAGTGCAATCCTGCCATTCAGCCCTCAAGATCTCATGGTTCTTAAACTAATCTCAGGGTTTGCAGTAGCACAAAGGTATTGGCTGATAATATTTTCACAGCCAGCAGTTGGCAGCACTAGCAACCTCAATGGAAATCGGAGTTACCTTACAACAGTCAGCACGAAAATAGCTATTAAAAAAGAGCTCCCATCTGAACAGACAAAACAACTTAAGGGAGAGATGAAAGGAGAGAAAAGAGGGAAGAGAGGCACATTTGGAAAAGCAGTTTGCCAATGGTTGGGGTATGTGTCAGTAACAGATTCAGGGATCAAACTCCATGCACAAGTCCCAGGGCAGCATTCTACGGTCCTATTTTGTGTCACATCATCTGTTCTACTTAGGCCACTCACCTGTGGAAGGAGTCTGCAGAACAAGACTGTAGACACTACATAGTTAATGAAAAAACATTTTTCCTTGGCTTCAAGTGGAGCTAGCTTGGAGGTCCTTTAGTCTAGCCTCATTGCTTATAGTGCGCACCTGAGGGTTTATATTTAACAACAAGTCATTTGTATGTAAACATTGTCTGACTGAGCAGCAGGATCTTACTTTCAGCTGCATCCTGTCCCAGCTTGTCCTTGGCCAGCAGAGCCCTTCCTTCCAAAGGAGAGCACCTGGTTGCTCCCTGAAGCTTGACTTACCTCCTTAGGTACCCGCAGCACGTGGCCCATGTGCCAGTGTCACGGACCTGCAGTTTTGCAGGGCAGTAACTCTTTCGTATCAGTCACAGGCTCCTCACCTCTTTTGCTGAAAAATTGAGACGCTTTCCCTGGCACCCCAAAATTACATTCTGAGTCCTTTTCATCTGATTTCCAGTCTTAGAGCTTTTAGAATAGATACATTTTCATAACTTTTCCTGCAGCGAAGAAGAGCTTTAGTTTAGATCCTTGCACATTTATTTCACCCCTTGAGACCTGGGACTTTAACAGCAACTTACCCACCTTGAAATTTGTAATGAATTTTCAAGAGTTAGCAATGATGAAGTCCTCAGGGAACGAAAATGTGATGCATCAGTAAAAGAACAAATAGAGAAAAAATTCATCAGACAGACACTATTCTTAATCAACATGTGTGCATTTAGCAATTATCGCTGGAGATAGAGATAAGACATTTGTCTGTTCAGTTAAAATATCATTAGTAAGTGGCTGAGAGTAACACATCAGTTTTATTTGTAGATGTTACTAATGAGTGATGTTTTTATTTTCCTCCTGAGGGGACCAGTATCTCTGAACTAGATACAAGTTCTGTCAGAATAATCAATGCATGCTGGATATATTTTTCAATACTGTGATTTGTTAATCAAAGTACAGTGGGCAGATAAAGTAGCATTGCTGTCACTGGGAAGTGGATTGGAAATAACAAACTCAGTACTGCTGGACTGATGTGTTTACAATCCAGATACAACGGTTATTTTCACAAGGTAAAGTGATAAAGAAGGGTACAGAAAAGAATTTGCTCTTATCATCAGGTCAACAACTACTGGCCAACAGGGCTTTTAAATTAATGATTGAAATTTTTGTAATTTTGGCATACATCAGGGGCTGAATGATGAAGTGTCATATGGTGGGTAATTTTCCCCTAGGTAACATTGAGCTGTGTCAAACACAGCTGCATTCACACACCTTGGAAAAAACTCTTTCTGCTGTGGCAGACCTGCTTTTGGCAGGAGCACAACTCCAGGCCAGAGCACTATATAGAGGTCAGGAGATTACCTGACTTCCCTGTAGTTGCAGAAAGCCCAAATGCCTCCCCAATTCTATGGCATGTTGTAGACTGGAAGAGCACCTGCTAGCACATGGCTCACTGCTGACTCCTTGTTCTTTCAAGTGTAAAAGCATGGATTGTCTGGGGATGAGCTATGGCAGAGGGCAACTGATTAAAAAGAAGGTATAACACCATTTTCACAGCAACCCTGAGGAGAAAAGACCAAATGGCTGAAGGTCATATAAGTTCTTATCTCAAGCTGAAGGAGACTATTCCATTTTCAGATACTGCATGCAAAACAGAAGAGTTGGTAGAAGTTTGGAAATAGGAACTGACTATGTCTCAACGCATACAGGGGTTACTATGATAGCTTTATTATTTGGCTACACATTGCCACTAAAAAAAGTCTGCTGTTTTATAACATAAGCTAAGCAAAATTAAATAAATCGCAACCTAACATGTGAGACTCCAGGCACGTGGCCACCATATAAGAGATTTAGCGTCTACTTCATGAGTATCCTAGCACATGCCCAACACATCAGGTTCCTCACTGTCACAGGGACTGGGTCACTAAGAGGGGCTGGGGCCACTCGCACCTGCAGCCAGCAGCTGTTTGTCAGATGAGGCCAGTAAAGAGATTACAAAAGTCCCCGGTGCCGTGTTTAGAAAGAACTCATAAAGGCAACGTGTGGGTTTGGATGGCAGGCCTGGGACAGGGATCTATGCTACAGGCTGGGATTGTTCTTGTAGCCTCTTTGCTTCAAGGGAATTATTGTATTTTTGAAAAATAAACTGAGCTCTGGCAAATAGATGCCTGATTCAGATTCTGGGCATGTTATTGATGCACCTTATACTGTGCAAAAATGCATCAGGCAATGCTAACCTATGTTTAACATGCAAAAATACTATAAAATTTATTATGCTTTTCAAACTTGGTCACATTCCTCACACGTGTCCCACCTGGATTAAACATGACCCACATAATTTTGTGTCAAGCTATCAGTGCCAGCAAATGATTTGTTTTGTTTTTCCAAACTCTTTCAGATCCCTCCACCAGAAGTATTTGAAGATTTGATTAAGTTTTCATTCCACACAAACGTATTTGAAAACAACGTCGGCTATCTGAGATTTGATATGTTTGGAGACAGTGAACTTCTAACCCAGGTGTCCGACCTAATCATAGAGCATGTTTGGAAGAAAATTGTTCACACAGATGCATTAATCATAGACATGAGGTAAACCTTTGAATGGCAAATAACCAAAGCTCTTTCAAAACAGCATTTTATTTGTAACAGTGAATTAGCTTTACATGGCTTACTGTCCTGTTTACAGGCTAACATTGCTGGGATTAAATGAGAAAGAAAAACAGCCAAGGAAAATAATAACAGTCTGGAAGTATATCTCAAAATAAATTGTATCATCACTTGAGATGTTTAGAACTAAATAGGCAAATTTAGGGAATAGTTTGCAGAATGCAGTTCTGGATGTTACATTTGATTTATTTCTCTAACTTCTTTCTAATCTAACTCTCCATGTGCCATACATATATTTATAAAATAAATCTTTACTTCATGTAGTGGCCAAGGGATTCAACAGTCAAAAAGACAGACTATGTGTAAGGCTGTGTTACAACATTTAATTTGCCATATCTGCAGTGCTAAATAATTCTTTGCAATCAGGTCTGTACAGAATGGGCCTGGTGCACAGAGCACAGAGGTGGTTAGAGGTACTGTAGCACTCCTGGGCTCTGCTGCACCAAGCTGCAGCATTGTACACCTGCTCTCTGCTTACAATTCTGTTGGACACTCCAGTGTGTCAACAGTGCCATGTCATCCATTTGTCACCAGCAATCAAAGCAGATTAATATAAAAAATGCACATTTCCTACACAGTATTTAGAGAAGTAATGCCCTTGTTGTGGTCCAGAGTTAATGTGTGCGAGCCCAGAACATCACAAACATAAACCAAAGAAAAGAAGGACTTTGTAAGGACTTGGTTTTAATGCTAGAACCACTTGTGTCTATTGTTATCATGGGGCTGTTAATATTTGGTAATCTTCTTAATATTCTTGTGGGATTTGCAGCATAGGGAGGAAAAGATGACCACAGTGATGAGAGCAGAGACGGAGACCTTACTATGTGAGCACAGAGGAGGCAAGGCAGCGACCAACATAACACACCCATGACTGAATTTGAATTCAGCAAAAGCACCACCATCTTCCAATAGACTTGAGATAGGACTGGGACTTTTTTTCTTTCTTTCTCCAGTTTTCTCCCAAGCTAAGAATTTCAGGGCTGAGGGCCCTGAAACAGCAAAGACGAAATCATGTCCCAGGTACATGGTACATAATGGTCTCATTATAGCTCCTTTCTTGTGTTGTTTTGTTTTGGTTTATTTTTCTTATATTTAATGTATTTTCAGTCCTTTGAGTGCACATAAAAGACCCAGTCTCTGAAGGCATATAAAAGAGATCCCCAAACAAGCCTTTTGAAATTCTCTGTAAGCCAATCTTATAATTTTAAGGCTAATGATTTAAATTTTGCATGGGATTAACTGTAATGAATAATGTTTCTCATTTTACAAGTTTTACTCTGTGAAACAGCTGGGCCACTCATGAACTTCATATTTGTATAATTTCAATTTTGCATGGGATTAACCATAATGCATAATGTCTCTCACCTTAATAGTTCCCCTTCATGGAACAGCTGTGCCACTCATGAACTTCACATTTTAAACTCTCACAGCATTGACAAGAGACACTGATAAACTGAAAGGCCTCCCTAAGGTCACACAAGACATCTGTAAGAACGAGTACTAGCATCCAAAAGTTAAGTTCAAACTGTGGCAAGTCATTATTACTGACTAAAATTACTGCAGTTTCCCTGTCTGCAAGAGTCCCAGGAAGAGCGTTCCAGCATTGCCCTGCCTGACACCAACTTCAGCCGTGACGGCACCTGTGGGAAACTGGGCTCTACTGGGCTGAGCTGTCTCGTGGGCTCTGCAGCAGCAGCAGCAGCAGCACCTCCAGGCAGCACAGCACTATCAGGGACACACTGAAGATGGTTATTTAAGGTCTAGCCAGTCACAGTGTCAATCATACAGCTCCCAAATGCTGAAGAATAAAGATGTAGCTTCACTCTTCGGAACAGAGGCCTCGGGGATTGTCAGATCCTTTTCTGGAGGTGAAAAATCTTAGCTATAGATTGAACTGAATAAACTCATTTTCTAGCAGGTTTTTGCTGGAATGTCTGTGCTAGGTACTCCTAATACCACCTACAGGAAAGTACTGTATCCACACTCTACCAGTAAGCAAAGTACAAACATTTCTAGAGCTGTATGTGCTCTAGTATTAGTGAAAAGTGACAAGCAAAAATATTTTGGTAGTTAATTGTGTGTATTCATAGCAGGGGTTCTCTAATGACAGGCTCTTCAGTAAAATTAATCTTCAGACTGCTATGGAATTAAACCACAACCAAAGTTTTTAATTATGACTGTGCTAATTAAGCAACTAACATAATCTTCAGGCCCAAAAAAAATGGACTCATCTAAACTACTAAGTTTTCTCATTTTGTGTAGCAAAAAATAAAAACACAACAGTTCTACAAATATATGTTGCTTTAATTGGAACCTACTTTTGTGTATTAGGGTTTAAGTATTCAGTCCTTGCTGCCTACATCAGGAACAGAATGGGTTACTCAGAGTAGAATAACAAGAATCTGATTTTTCTCTGCAGATTTAGAGTCTTTGCTTACTTTCTGATTTTTTCTAGGTAACATCAAGAAAAAAGTAAGACTTTTAAGTTTTGTGTTTGCTTTTGAAGTCAGTTGTGGGCAATAAATCTTACACAGGATTTTGTTTATCTGATAGAAGTGCAAATGCTGATAGGGGAGAATGAATGTAAATGTATCAAAATGTAGCCATAAGCTTTTCCAGGACTGATCTTAAGTATTTGTATTTGGGAAGGGAGATTTACTGCCTGACACAAATTTTCACTTGTTTCCGTAATATTTTTAATTTTTGAAAAGGTACAATATTGGAGGCTCCACTACACCCATAGCAATCCTATGCTCATACTTCTTTGATGAAGGACACCCAATTCTCTTGGACAAAGTTTATGACAGACCCAGTGACTCAGTAAAGGAGATATGGACCCAGCCACAGCTCAAAGGTAAATGACAATTTCTTTTCAGAGTAGCTTTTCATTTCAGATGTCTCTCCTTGTGCAATTTAAAGCAAGCCATTAAATACTGTAACTCATTTGGTGAAAGCACCTGCCATGATCAGCTCAAGCTGTGTAGAGAATGTAGAAACAAAAAATGTGCATTTCAGCCATGTCCCTCAATGCCATCTACAAATAACAGTTTATCACTCCTAGGAATGGGGTATGTTAGGCACAGAGGTTTGTAAATTGGTCCCCAGAAGTTTAGCCAAGTACTATGTACAGCACCTGTAACTTGTTGCTTTTAAAAATTGCCAAAATTAAAAATTAATTTAGTGTTGCCTAGACTTCTAGTAATGTCTCTTCCAACACTCCCATACAGTTTTGTACGTTGTTCCCTACTACCTACCTGTGTAATTCTCTACATCAATAGATGAAAATACCTTAACATCCCAGTTTGTCCAGAGAAGAGAAAGAAAAACACTAAATTTTGCATATCTGGGTGAGTTCAAAGCATTTGGCAATATGTGTCACACACCCCACACATAGCCTACCCCACTGTTTGTGGAAGTTGAAAGGATGCTGCACCATGCAGAAACAGAGCTCTTCAGTGCTCACAAACTGCAGTTAGAATGCTAAGGACCCTTAAACATGGCGTTTAATTATTCTCCCCTCTTAGGCTTGATGCCTTGAGGGGCTACCTAGAAACAGAGACTAGACAGGAGTAAGGGAATAAAGGTGGATATTTATTTCAAAGGCCTTCAAAGGTGCAGCCTGAGGAGCCAAAGGCTACATCAAAGATGGACCCCAAGCTGGACCCCAAGATGGACGACAAGTCATGAATTCTTCACACTTTTATAGGTTTGGTCCATTGGCATATCAGCATAAATTTGCCAATTAAAACTTTAGCCAATGATGTAATTTCTTCAATTTCTCCACCTCTCCAGAGGCCCTAGTTTATACCTTTTGGGCCTAGGACAGCCTAAGTGTCTTTGAACAACAAGCTCGGAGAGGCTTTGTTATGTCTATCTGGCATAAGAGAGCAGCAACTAACAGGCTACAAGAAACTTCAGAGTTACACACTAGGCAGTACAGGATTTTAAAATATAAAAGCTAGAATCTAAGGCATCAAGCTAAGACAGTAGCAAAAAAGTTAATGGTGTCTGCAGTTGTTGGCCTGGATCATGCTGAAATGGTTAAACTTTGTCACAGTCTGCAGGGTCCATCTATTTTCCCAGGCAGCCAGAGGCAGGTTGTGCTAAGGGATATGATTTCTATGAACACATTCCAGTTCCCATCAAAGAGAACGGACAGACTCATATTGACTTCAAAGGAGCTGGATCTGGTCCTGTATTATATATATCTACTGTGAAAAGAGTCTTCTAATGGTTATTATGTTTATAGTGAAATGAGAAGACCAAAGATGGTATGAAAATTTAATTACCATGCTATTGGCCCCTCTCTTAGAATTTAGCATGAGAATTGTAATTCATACTATTACTTACTTACAGAATGACATTTTTAGAGCAGTTTAGTTTTCAAGTTATCAAGTCCTAGTTATTACCCACTGGTCACTTTTTCAAAGAAACTAAACTTTCAAAAAGTATCTAGCATATTCATACATATTGAAAATAAGGTTCAAAATTCTTCCTATTCCTGTCAGCTGTTTTATGTAAGAAAATGAGATAACTTGGCTCAGATCCTAATAATAAAGGGGTATTTGTTGAAGGGTTTGGGACAAAGGCTATGTACAACTTCCACTTACAGACTAAAAAAAACTGTGGAAAACCATTATAATTGTAATTTCATAAAATGATGCCTGCATAGCTGAAGGCCAAGCTCTATGACAGCCATGTTCCTAGAGCAGGGATAAGGGTGAAACTGAAAATGCTTCTGGATGAGCTTTGACTACTCCTCGTGCAACAGTGGAAAATGTCATTTTTCTCACCTATCTATTCCACTATTCTGATGAGATCTGGAGCTCCTGTCAAAGTCAAAGCCACAAAAGAGCTAACAATAGTAATCATGAGCTGGCTTCTCTCTTGATGGAGCTCATAACCAGAAACTGATGGCACAAGAGCACAAGAGCCATTTTTTACAGCATAGAGTCTGGGCTCGTGTTAAAAGTATTTTAATACTATCATAGGTACAAAGTAGATTTCCAAACTTCTTGGGTTGTTAATTGCAGGTAGGGACCGAAGCCTCTATCTTGGCTTCTCTTTGCTCTATTATACAAATAATTGTCTGAAAATTGATTCATTTCTGCTGGTTTTTTCCCACCTTACAGGGGAGAGGTATGGCTCTCAGAAGGGGCTGGTAATCCTTACCAGTGCTGTGACAGCTGGGGCTGCTGAAGAGTTTGTATCCATAATGAAGAGACTGGGCAGAGCTCTCATCATTGGGGAGCAGACCAGTGGTGGCTGCCATTCCCCACAGACGTATCAGGTAGATGAAACCAACTTCTACATCTTCATCCCCACCTCCAGATCAGTCATCTCTGCAGACAGCACTTCTTGGGAAGGGAAAGGAGTGCCTCCTCACATAGAAACACCAGCTGAAACAGCACTTGTCAAAGCAAAGGAGATGCTCAATGCTCACCTACACAGCTCTAGATAGTCCAGTGGAGGAACATGCCCCTAGTTCTTACGAACAGAAAGCTACCTACCCAAATGTAAGCCCTAGAAACAAGTGGGAGGTTCATTTCAGTCTCTGTGGCCAGTGATTAGGTCTCTGTACATAGCTCAGCGGCTCGTTTGCAACATGCTGATATTTTTCCCCATTCTGTGGAACCCAGCTCTTTCTGTGCATGGTTGAAATACTTCAATAATTCACTGGGGTTTCTGGATTCCTCTCCTGTAATCAAACATAAATGTTCAGTGTGTCAGTTTTTTAATGTTTAGCTACCAATCACAGATTTCCTTTGGTACCACAGAAAATCCCAGTTGTCAGTATTGAAAGTGTGTGAACAACCTCAAAGACAGAAAAGGCACATCTCCTTTGGAAATTGTGTACATTCCTATTTATACATCTTTTAAAACTAACAGTAGTCGGAAGAGTCTGTTTTCCAAACTGCAAGAGCTAAATTAAGTCTCTTCTCCATTTCATCATTTAGATGTACCAAAAATAACCATTCCCAGTCTGTCAGGGTTGCCCAGACTCCTGGTATTTCAAATGAACATGCCTGCTTCTCTCAGTGTCTGTCAGGGGGGAGGATGAGCAAGACAAAGGCAGTACATTGACTCTTTTACCCAGTTCCCAGATCAACTGGCTCAAGGAAAAGAATCGTATGCTTTTACTTAAGGCTAACATTAGATTGCTGTGTCCTGCCCTAAAGACAGAAGAAAAAAAAAAAAAAAAAAAACCAAAAACCTGAAAAATATCCTTTGCACCCTGCTATCAAGCTACATATGAAGTAATAGTGTATTCCAGGACAACTAACAGATACTGACATGAGCTTAATGCACAACACTCCTTGTCTTTCCTACAATTCTTAGTTAAGCATCTATCTTCCAAATTATTTAAAAATATGTGTAACTCCAATCTAGATCTCAGATTTTCTCATCTCTACAGAATGCCAGCTATAAGGTGATTAAATTAGGGAAATGGTCCCCCAAAATTCAGTTAGAGTCGACAGTAGTTACACACTGGTGTTCATTTGCTCATTTGTAAGTTCCTGCCTTTTTTTTTTTTTTTTAATAAATTGTGTTAAACACTTGACTTTAAGTTTTTACAGGAAGAAAATTTTAAGAACTAAATAGATTTTCCATCTTTTTTATTACTTATTTGTCTTATCAACTACACTCAGTGTGATTGCTAACCTGGACTCTTTTGAGTCATTTTCATGTTCTGATTTTTATGCAGTAGCTTGTTTTTAAACTTCTCAGTGTTGTGGAAAATATTTTAATGAATTAAAACCCATACAGAATTTTGTTTAAAGTGATATATGTATGAAGAATGTTAAATATTCTTAATATGGAATAAAATGGAGTAGTCAATGAATGAGTAAACAACACTAATGTATTTCTTCTAATGTCTTTTAAGCCTCTTTAGTATCTTGATCCAGATAAACTGCTTTGTTTTCCTAAAAACAATCAGTTGTGCTGTCATGTACAAACAATGTTAATTGTTAAGCCCAATATTTAGAAAATTTAGCCATCCATTCAAGGACAAAAAGTGCCATACACCATATGGGCACAAATAGCAAATAAATTCTTCCCAGAGTAATATGGGAAATACATAAAGATGTCTAGAAACGGGAATCCACTTGGAAAAACAAACAATGAAGATGTAATTGCCAGTAAGTCCATTTTAAATCAATAATGCTGTTAATTTACTACAGTAGTGGATTTCAGTGGAAAACCATTGTGCAACCTTGAGAAATTTTATTACTTGGCAAAACATTATTTACTATTCCATAGAATGACTTCCTAAATTTCAATCTTAATCATGCTCCTTTTAAAGGCAGGAAGAAAGGAGTTGTTGTATCAGACTACCAGTATCATCTTTCTCCTTCTAGCATTCATACAACTCTAACCAAGAAATGACAGCCAGCTTTTATTTCTTTTGTGCTGCCTTAGTCCAGTGATTTCCAAACTGTGCTCTGTAGATCCAAGGAAGTGTACAGACTGCCTTGATTAGGGAAAAATTACCTCATAAAAAACAAGTAAATATATATTTCTCAAAAGCACATCTGGGTGTCATTTCGATGGAGAAATACATCTTCATCAGAAAAACTTCAGGGATCAATGATCAGTGAGTCTACAAATATCCTAATCTGGCATGTCCTATTGATAAACTCATTAACCATTACAGAAACACAGTCTGCACAGCTAAGCTTTGACAGCACTGTTGTGTCCTTTTCCACTGATCCAGAAAAGTGTCATGAGAATCTGTTGTTCGATCAAAATGAACAGTTAGTTGCTAGCAAAGACAGAAAAAGAACCAGTCAGCTCACTACAAATTTTCACCTCCTGTTTTAAGAACAAAATTAT
>VZTE01003426.1:140624-162911 GCA_013397775.1 Eulacestoma nigropectus | reverse complement strand
TTCACAGGGACAGAATACAGTCCTTCATTTCTTCACAAACCCCCTGCCTTAGTGAGTGCTTTCCTTCCAGCAGGATTTCATCTGCACCAATTTAAATTTTCAGACTTCTAGACGTAAGGGGGAATAAGCTTCCAGCATGACTCAATTATAGGTTTGTTTTTCTTTGTCTCGTTAGGCTTCCTTCTGCCTGTTCAATACTTGGTTCACTCAGCTTTAATATGAATATTTTCATTTAAAGAAATAAAATCTGCAAAAATTTTGGATAAGCCCCCTGGTTTATGTAACCCAGTTTAGATGAGACATTCAGTTAAACTTGAGACACATAAAAGACTTTCACTGTGCCTGCACAAGGAGCTTTACACAAGAGCTGGTTTTACACATAGGGAACCAAGTTCTGGTTCTGTTGGCATCTGTGTTGTTTTGCACTGATACCAGCACAGATGTAGCAGGCAACAAGACGTCATATAGTTTGGCTGTGTGTGTAAATGGTTCGCTGTGTGTCTAAGTAAGTCTTAGTTCACAAAACCCTTTACCTCAGAATAAGAAGCAATTTGTTAACACAGTTTTTATGCTGATGGCCACCTACCGAAAAAACAAGGGCAGTATTGCCCACACTACCTGCGACAAGGGGGAAATCCTCAATCTTTACATACCAGGACCAAAATGCACTGCCCCTGAGCTGGAGGAGGTGAGGAAAGTACCAGAAATAAAGCTTATTAAAAACCTCTCCTCATTTTGCATTTTGAATCAGCTCTGCCACTTTTCATAACTGGTCCTCTTGCCTTTCTGTGCACATTGCCTTTCCTACATTGCTCAGCATCACAGTATATGAATCGCTGTGGCTGAGATAGGCCCACAAGGAAACTGGGTAAGAGTTCTTACCTTTTCTGTTTTCCCAAAGAAAACAACTCCATGACACGCAGGGAAGCTATCTCTCCCTGTAACCTTGCTGCTTGCTTAAGCCTCATACCATAAGCAGAGTGAAGAAGTTGGATTACCGATGAGAACTCTAAGTAGGTCTAACACACTATTTGAAGAGGTTTTGAGACTTAGCATCTGTTTTTCAGTGGTTGATTTTCTACACTTCGTCCAACACAAAATCAGTGAAACCATGCACCCCGTAATATTTGGTGCTGCTTCATTCTGATCTGAATTATACACCAGGTGTAGTACACTGGAAAAATAGGCATTTGGAGCAGGGTAATGCTGAAGGGATGTGCCAAAATAATACTGGGGAGCATTATACAGCTGGTCCTGTCTTTTTCCAGAAGAAATCTGAAGCTAGGTTTCTAATCATAAAACTGTTAAGAAAACATGGCATCTTTCAGTAACTACAGAAGAGAATTTTGCAGTAATGGTACCAAAAAATCTTTAGTCTTATTTATACTGGGCCAGGCTGATCTTAAAGTAATTAATGTAAATCAGGAGTAGCAACATGGAATTATTCTGGATTTGCACTGGAATAAATGAGATCACAATCTGGCCTAAGCTACTAATGGGAAATATAAGCCTGACCACATATGAATGCAGTTACACCACAGAGTCCTTCATTACACTTTATGGACACTGACTTCACAGTAAACTGGCTGGCACCCAGGTGGAGTGAAATTTGGCCCATTAAACTTTGCCATAAATATACTCCTTACATAGTAAATGTTATTGGACACAAAATAGAGATGGAAAGATTACAAGGAAACCACATCATCCCCTACTCAATGCAAGGTTGTTCCTTGTGCTCCATGTTTAAAAGTCTTTGTTCATTTTGGTTTTTAATGACTCGAGTGAAAGAGCTTCCACCACTGACCTTGGGAAACTGTGTTACAATCCAACCAGAACTGTCTTCTGAACTCAAAGGCATAAGGTAACAGTTTCATCACTTTATGATATTTATGTTTCAAAAATAAAGCTGGGGTGCACAGCCAGTGATTTATATTAGTAGGAAACAGCCATGTATTAATGTTTGACAGCAATATATTGGGAAGAATACAATCTCCTGACTTATAGAAATCTCCCAAGAGATGACAATGAGTGTAATATGTTGGTTTCAACTGACAGCCTAAGACTGTCAAGTCTCTCTTTAATTGTTCAGATGTGTTTACTTGCTGATACTTTCATTATCAAGTTAAGCATCGTCATGGTAACTCAAAATTCTGTCCAGTATACAAAAACCACTGGAATGTATCATCAATATGGTGGAACATAGAGAACATATTGAAATGTCCTTTACTCTCAGCTGGGAAATGAGTGGTTTCTGATCATTCTCTGTCTGAAAGGGAATAATACCCTTTGATGAGGCAGGTGAGGTTCAGAGACAGGCCACAAAAACATCAGACAACATGAAAAAATCCTATACAACAGCAGGAGAAATGATTGCTTGTAGAACACATTGTCATGAACTATCAAAATCAAGCCCCTAAATGGATCTAAAAAGTAATGAATGGCTAATTAGTTGGGCTCCAGTAACAACAGACAGTGTTTCCTACCACCCACAGCAGTATGAATTTATCTGCTGCTGAGACTCAGCAAAGCTCAAAACAAAGTAGACAAGAAGAATGTCTCATGGACAGGCAAGAGAAAGAATATGCCACTTTCTTGTTTAAAAAGTTGTAACTGGCCCATGTAGAAACCAGAGGATAGACAAGCTGGTGTAATGCAGTGCAATTCACGTACATCTGTATCATTTTGTGAAGGCCATTCCTCTTCTAGCAGTTATCAGAACACAGCCTATCATCCACAATTAAAGACTGCAGATTCTATCTATCAGTAGCTAATGGTAACTCAGATACCCTAACTGCTTCCTTTGGTATATCCAAAACCTGAAAACCACAGGCTAAACCCTACTCCCATCAGATCTGTATGCCTACTAAAGTCACACAGATGTTAGAATATTCGCTTCCTCTCTACACAATAAGGTTGACAACAGGTCACATTTTGATATAGACCCAGGTTGATTTCACTGTGTAAAAGATATTTCAAAAGCAGCAGAGCCTAGAACAGAATTTGGATATTCTGCTTTACAAGTCCCATCCTCTTTGGCAGTCTGCTGGTCAATTGCTGACAATCATAGATTTCAAACAGTCTTAAATTCAGGTCCCTTTCAAAGCCAAGGAGATGGTAAGATGTCAGTTTTTAACTCAAAAATTTGGTAGAAGAGCTGATTCAGCTAACATAAAGGAGTAAGTCCACCAATGCTGCTAGAAATAGTAACTTATTTTCTTTTAGCATATAAGCTCTGGTTTTTTTAGTGCTTAAAGGTTCCTCATTCAGTGAGGTGGTTGTTATTTCTGTATTTACATTGTACTGCACAGACACCAGCAAATCAAATATAAGCAAAGAAAACTCTGTTTGCATAACTATAATTTTGTTCTCTACTCTGCAAATTAACACTGCATGTGTATTCATTTCACTATTTTATTTCCTCAAAAATAGGTTGACAAGGGCTAGATTGAGTTTTCAAAACTTAAAACCCACTCAGACTCTTGTAAACATTTTATATTTTTTTCGCAAAGTATCTACTATAAATTATTGTAAACAGTGACTTCCTGAAAGAAATGAATGTAAACTCAAAAAGAAATGGATATAAGTGAACTATCATTCCCTTCTTCATCCAACCTGCCCGGTCCCTTGGTGACATTTGTCTGCACAGCGCTAATTATGAGAAGTCATGTGCCGGGATAAATGATGGCGTTCTCGGAAGTACTCATGGCAAATGGGACACGTCAGCTTCTCCTCTCGTCTCCTCTTGCACTGGGATTCAGTTGAGGAGTATTCTTTTTTGTGATGTGACCGCATGTGGAAGACTAAATCAGATGTCATGCGAAAGGACAGGTTGCATTTGGCACACCAGTTCTGGGCAGCCACTCCAAAGGACGTGAAGGTGGGGGGAAGAAGAGTCAAGGAAGAGGAGGAGGAGGAGGAGGAGGAAGTGGTGGTTGTGTTTTGTAACTGTCCTCCTGCTTGTTTGGGCCACGGTTCTGAGGTATATGGGAAAACATTGCTCCGAGTGATGCTTGTCTGCAGCATCTGAGCATTACACAAATCACTGACAAAGAACTTGGAATTGAGAAGAGTGCTGCAGCACATGATGTCTGTGGTGGCAATGAAGCCAGACAGCTCCCCCAGGCTCTTTGCTGACTCACTCATAGGATGAGAAGAATTTACTGCAGCTCTTTCTATTACACACTTACTGGGTTTGCTGAAAGCACTCTTCTGTTCTCCTCGAGCTCTGGTGGGCCAAACAAAGGAGAATGCACTACCAGAGGAGTTCAGCAACACTTCCTTTGGTACCTGCTCTTTACCAAGTGAGACTGTGCCATCTTCCTGTTCTGGCTCCTGCAGTCTCTCATTCCTCAGCTTCTCTTTCATCCTCCTGACCTCAGTGAAAGCGCTCTGCTTCTGCTCTAAAGCATCCTTCCTAGCTGACTGCCTCCCTGAACTAAGCTTCCAGAAAGAACCAGCCAATGCATGCTCTCCCCCAACCTCTTCCTTGCCCCCACAGTTACGTTCCTCAGTCAAATTATTGGTTTTCTCCAACAACACTGTTTTCCTGCTCCTGTTGTTCTCGGCCTCTTCAGATTTTGCTCTCCTTTCTCCAGTAAGACCATGTGCATCATCTTTACAAGCTGCCATTTTGACTTCCAGGTCCCTTGCCAGATTGTGGAAATTTGTGGTCTGCTCAGCTAGGTTGCTCTTTTCAGTTTTAGGGTTCTGGAAGTTTCTCCATAGCAGAGTGCTCTTCTCTGGGACACAGAGGAAGCGGACATGAGACAGATAGGAATGCTCACATTTAAAGACTCGGTCGCATTCTTGGCATCTCAACTCTGCAGAAACAGACAAGTGATGAGTTTTGCAAAGGCGGAATCATGGATGGATGCAGATCCTGATCCTGTCATTGACACAAAAAATCAAAAACACCTCTTGTGTCAAACAATGTTACACATGGTAAAACTAATGCCAGTGCAGAATCAGGTCCCTTCCTGCCATGCAAAATGGTTCACTCTTATTTGCTTCCATGCTTCCATGCTACTGGCAGAAATTATTTCATTTAGACTCTCAAACCTAGATTTTATTACATAAAATGTAATAATATTACATAAAAGTACATAAAATGGCCAGGACATAATGATCTAGATAAAACCATTTAGACTTTATAATGATTTAAAGTCTAAACCCAGATTTGGTTCTACATTTCTTAACTAAGTCACTGGCTTTAATTCAGGATGAATGTTAAATGCTATATATCCAAGCAATAATGAGTTTTAGACCAGGATTCAAAGATTTTGACATGAGCCTCTATTTTTAGGATACTCCGGAAGTTTAATACCGTTCAAAGATCATCTGACCTTAATGCCTGAAGCCCTTACTCATGCTCATCTGGCAAGCTGTTATATGTCTTAAGGCACAGATGTCTGTGGCACAGAAAATGATGTTCAAAGTGAACTCATGCCAGTGATGGACAGGAGGAATAAGCAATACTCTTTCCTTTTGGCCTTCAGACCTACTGCAACTCTGGTTCATTGGGATGATTGGTTGCCCATGAACAGATGATACAAAATTCAGCAATCAACACAAATATGGTACATCTTAACCTTTGTAAACTATAACCATGCTACATTATTTCACAACACAACAGTTTTAAAATGCAAGTGATGCCAGACAGCACCTGAGGCCTGGGATACATAGGAAAGTTCATAAATTGGTTGGGTAGAACTAAAAATTCCTAATTCGGGAGTCAGCACAGCTTAGACCACTTTACAAACTACAGAAGCTGAACTTTTTATAAGAAAATAAGGCTGCTGAAATGGGTGGTGAGATTAAATTCTTGAGTCTAGATACAGTGTTTCTTGTGCAAGCAACACTTCCCTGGCAAATCCAAAGGGCTAGCAGTGTGTGTCTACAGAGAAACTAACAGAATACAATGAAACCAGCTGGAATTATTTAGTCGGTTCCTGCTATGAATGTGTCTGTATTAATTTAATACTAATTTACAGGCAAGCACATTACCATGTAAATTTGCTAATTCATGTCTTTACCAACCTACACCTTTACCAACCAATCTATGTAAGCTTTGTTTGAATCAACTAAAGGGAATGTAGAAATGGTTTTGTTCCAGTCTAACTAGATAAAGTTTGGAGCAAATGACAGCTGGAGTCAGACTTGGCATGGACCTGACTGACTTGCTTGGTGTCTCTGCAACCTGGATTTTTAGTTTTTTAACAACTCCCAGGTCAATTTCTTTTGAAGAAATGAATTTCCAGCAACATCTCAGAAATGAAAGCTTGCCTTTTTCCTCATTTCCCCTGTGTCCCACACTAAATAGGCAGACTGTGCTGTATGCAGTGCTGTTAGGTTTGTTACGTATTTTTAAAGCCCTGCTCATTTACAAGGTTAAAGCTGAACACTAGCCTATACCTGATTTCTCAATGAGCTAAAAAAGGCCTATTTTCAACTGATACTTTAGACTTTTAGGCTTCCAAGTTATCCAAGTGCATAGATTTCCATTACATAGCTCAAAAATTTCAGCATGAATCCCTAGTGCACCATCCTCTCCTAGAATGTAGGAATGAGAATGGCATTAAGAACTGCAAATTGGTTCTTGCTCTGTGCCTCCAGCTCAAACCCCAAAGCAAAAGGTCTTTTCTCTTAGCTGACCAGCTAAGGGTTTAGACAGGTTTTGTATTACGAGACAACCACACACTAAAGAAGATGCAGACTCACTTCTGTCCTCAGTGACCCCTGCAGTCAGCAATTTGATACTTACCATTCTGGGGACTCTGAGCTTTTATCTCACTGAAACCCAAGAGGCTGGAAAGCTCCTCATCATACCAGACAAGCAGTTCCTCATTTTTACAGATTTTCCTGGTGGAGCGATAGTATAACTGACTGTTTTCTAAGTAAGCTTCCAAGTTCTGCTCCTTGCTATTGGCAGCTGCTTGTACAAGTCTCATCCAAGGCAATCCTGTGGGACTGTGCACAGATGTAACATCTACCTGTGAGACAGGACACAAAGAAGGGAAGTTACAGGTCTTGAGGCTCAAAACAAGATTTTCATCCAATCCAAGCAAAAAGCCTGTTTTCTGCCTCACATTGAGCACATATGACAAAGCTGTGAGCCCAACACATCTGCCAATGTCACCAAATCCAAATGCATCACAGGGAGGTTTCCCTGGTGGGAGGGCTGAGAGCTCCAGGAATACATCTGCAGGGGAGGGAGGAGGAGACACCAATGCTCATGTCTAACCTCCCATGGCAATGCCAGGCCTGCTATGTTGGTCAGTCTCTAGCCCTGTCCTATGCAGACCATCCCATGGGACTGTGCCAGGTGTGGATCACAGAGGTACAGGAGGTGTGATCCTCTCTAAGAAGGGGTCTCAATCCCGTGGGAAAATGGGTTATGAGTCAGGAGATGTGTGAGTGCTGTCACTTGGAGGGTGAGAGATGTGCAGACCCCTGGACCAGTGCAGTGTGAAAATGGGAATGAACATACACTCAGGACAGTTGCATGTGGAATTTTTCACTGACATAAGAGAATATGGATCAGGAGGTGTAAGAAAAATCATTATTTGATTCAATATCCCAAGCAGACATCTGCATATCTGTTTGGCTAGATTACATAAAATACAGATTTTAATATATACAACTAAGAAGCACTTATATGATCTCTTTCCTTTTTTCAGAAATAAAATTATGTATTCCTTTTTTTACCTTTGCTAGATTAATTAAACTCATTTCAAGATATCTAAACAGATAAACCTCATCAGATCAATATTTTTTGTTAAATAATTTCTGAGAGTTGCAAGGGGTTGATTTACTTTCAATTTTTATACATTCAGAAATACCAAAAAAATTCTAAGTTAAAAAACATTTCTCAGGTTGTAAGGTCAGGCACTAAGAAGTTAAAAAAATAATATTGAGTCTATTGCTCAAATTAAATTTCTGTTCTGTGTGTATATTACAGCATAGTCCCAAATCACATATAATTTTTACTCTACAGGACTCCTGAGTGATTTAGTCACAGGTTGACCATGAAATAATGTAACTACAAAACATTTGGCTTTGTCTTCCCCATTCAGTGTGTGACTCCAATCTTAGTTACTTTCTTACACTGAATAGGGAATGATTTATTTCTTTACAGGTTTTTCCTTGGTGTTTAGCAGAGCAGATCTGTGTCCTCTGCAATATTTGAAAGATGGGGAAGATTTTCATAGCTTGAAGGCTGAAACACAGGGTGATCAAGGGCAACATTTATACACATAAAAAGCCTCAACTAATTTTTGAAGCACTAAGTCATTGTTTAGAAAGGAAGAAGTTTGAAAATGAAAAATGTCTAATGACAAGTATAATCTAAATTTCACCCCAAGCAACATATAGCTCTTTGTTTTCCACTAATTGCAGGGCAGCCATTCATTGGTGTTTGGTACCAGAAACAATATTTTGGCTAATTATTTCTCTGGTTTTAACTGACTATTACCTACCATGAAAAGTTTGATCACATTAGTAGCTTGGATACAAGAATGAAACATTAAGAGACCATTGGGATAAAAGTTAATTAGTGTAAGAGAGAAAATAAATTAGCATGCCCGTAACTGGTTCCCTTTAAATGCCATGGTAATTAACAATGATTGAGAAATACAAGTGTCTGACAGCGACACAAGAACACCCACCACACACAGTGGCTGTAACTAACAGCTATGACAGAGGCTGTCATATTTTAGTTGCTGTGTTTCAGAAATACCGAGCAGCCACCCGGTGCTCTAAGCAAAGTCAAAGGGAGCACAGCTCCACCAGGAACCAGGACTCCAGGGAAAGAGCTCAGTGAGCTTAAAGTAGGTGAGGTGGAGTACCAGATGCAAGATAAGATCTGGGTGCTAGAAGCATGAACCAGCTTTATTTTTTTCATGTGTTTAGAGACACTATAAACCCGGCAAATCCACCCTCTCCTGGAGATGTCAATCCCTCAGACGGATCCTTCGCACCCATATATGAGGTAAGGGTTTCACAGCCCAACATCTCAGTCACAGCTGGGCTGTGGAGGCCACGTGGCTCCCTTGGGAGATGCTGGAGGAGAAGAGAGAAAATAAGGCTCTCCCTTGAAACCCCCAAGAAGCTGTAAGGGGTTGAGGAACTCAGCTGGAAAGAACTACCTGTGCCAATGGCTGCCAAGGCATCTTCTTTGCCCAAGTGTACAAATTGGGCCCAGGAGCTCAAATTAAGGTCTCTAAGAAAATGAGAAAAAAAAAAAGACAGAGTCCTCCTTTGGTCTAAACAAAAAAAGCCCAAGATGATGAAACCCTTGTTAGAAATAATATTCCCCAAAGTCCTGCAGGAGTGCTGACCAGCTGTGATGAATAGAAACCTCAGTTGCAATGAATCTACCTTGCCAAACTATTCCTGTGTGTATTCTGTTTGTACTATAGCCAGCATAGCAAAATCCATTTCTTGTTTTGCACTTCAGTATCATGATGACAACATAGTATCATGATTGAATTTTTAATTAATTACTGCACACAGAGTTAGGAGCTTAATGGTAGTTCCTGATTTCTAGAAGGTTTACTTTTAATTATGAGTAGTTAACAGGATATGGGACTACCAATTGCATCTGAAACAGCTACTTGCACAGAATTTCATGTATTTACTGCCAAAAGATGGAGATCTGAGCCAACTCAGGCATCCAATTTCATTTCTGCATAGCAATTACTTAGCTCAAGTGTAGAAAAACATTAAAGCCATCCCTCTAGAGGGCTCTTCCAATGTAGAAAACCTTTGAGGCTCTCTCCACAGTAATTCAAAACTCCCAGGAGAAATACAGAAATATTCCAAAAATAAAGTCTCATTTCAGGACAGGTCTCTCTCCAAAGAGTTTGTCGGTCTCCTGGAGTACTAATAACACTGTCCAAGAAAGCAGATTTGTGCCAGAGACTCAAAACAGTCATATAAACCTTAAAGCCTCTTCTTCTCTCAATTTGTTTAAAGCAGAAGTGTAGAACAGGTTATCTCCCAACAACTGTATCTTCCATATTACACATATGCCCTAGGATTTCTCTCCTCTGGAGCACAGAAATCTTAGGCAAACCTGGATCTCTCCCAGATCCATCCATGCCATAGAATGTGGGAAATTTGCTTTCCTCACACTGTAAAACACCTCTTCGTCTTGATCTAGACCAGTGGTGACTGAAACGCACTCCAAGACCCAGAAATCCAGGGTAAGAGGTCAGCATTATAAACAGTGGCTATGGAACAAAAAATTTGGGGAACTAGAGCTGCAGAGTTAACAGTCCATCACAATCCTGGGGTTGAATAGTGATTGAAAAGTGTAGCTATAACAGAGATGTCTAAGGTAACTTAAGGAGGTCCATGTCCTAATAGCAGTTAAGTTGTGGCTGCCCAAAGACTGTGTGGACTACTTGCCTGACTGCCACTGTGGTTTCACTTTTAACAATAACTGAGAACACTGGGTTAGCAGTTGCCCAGATCTGTAAATAAATGCTGTGAATGTACCACCTGCAAGCATCAGTGCAATGCCACAGTCTTCCCCATCTGCTCTCACAGGGTTGTCACGCCTCCAGATAAACCTCCTTTGTCCTGACAAAACCTGAGCTAGATGTTACTAAACTATCTGTCCCTCTTCCCTTCTATTCCACGTCAGATCTGAAGCAGCTCAACAATCATCAGCATAGAAGTGGGACTTTGTATTCTTCCTGCAAAGGAAACAATCCTCCTTAGGTCTTTCCAGTCTACAGCTCATAAATCAGAAATGCACTGGCTACTTCTCTTTGAAGGAGCTGTTACTTGTGCTGAACAAAACAAGAACCTAGCCATTGCAAAGTTACCTTCTCAGGGACGGTGTAACTCTTTTTGATAGGTGTAACATTAAACACTGTTTTCTCATACCTTAAATACATAGTGGATGTTCCGTCTATCGGAACACTTGAGAGCAATGAAAGCTACAGTGTCCAGCAGGGTGTTCTGGAGCATGCATGGTCCAAAAACAACTTCTTCAGGGATGTCTTGTGTGGTATGAACAGTAGCCAGTATGTCTGGAAAATGGTGATGCAGAAGCTTGCTGTCACTTGTCCAAAGGAATTTAGGCAAAGATGTAAGTTCCATTATAAACCTGTAAAAGACACAAGAAATCACATTTGGCATAGACATAGAAGTGGAAGGTGGCATCACTACTCGAAAGACAAAGACTTCCAGGAGCTGTAGGTGAATTGTAGGAGTATGCCAGGACATTGCTGGTTACAGAGCTTACAGCTTTATTAACATCCAGTTCAGAAAAAGAAAGATTACTTTGCACTAAACCAAAATCTTAGGTTTGTAAACAAGTGAATTACTCTTCCTGGAATAGGCAGACAGTCCAAGAGTTCAACTGCTGCTCTCTACAGACAGGAATAAGAAGCTTTGGGAACAATAAGCAAAATTTGCAGTGAGTAGAACTCAGCATATTCTTGTTAAGCATATTCTCAGATATCCTTATTAGTAGTAGTTTGTAGAAGTGTGAGCAAAGGTAGAGAAAGAACAGCAACAAAAAAAAAGCAGGACTTTTTGAAATGCATTTTGAAAAAGCTGTGCTTTTTTCAATTAAGTGCAACATCAGTCTAGATTCTGGTTAAGCTGCTACAAAACCAGGAAGAATCTGAGTCCTGAGTCTATCCAACCAGAATGCACAAAACTTGTGGAAATTCCTGACAACAATTATTTTCATCCTGCCTCAAAATACATGTTATCAGCTGTTGTTGAGAAAATCAAATCAGATTATGACTCTCTGCATAATGATACTCCTAGCACAATGTTAGTAGAGACTACTGTCTTCAGAGGATGAATTTTCCTGCCCTGAATGTAGAATAATATATTTGTCATTGCAGAGGCAACTTCTGCAATACGAGCCACAGTCTGAGAACTCGGTATGCAGCGAGGAAACAGGCTTGAATTATTTGTCATTCTAAGCCTCCATAGGTTTCTAATAAAGATATTGCCATCTCCAGCTCCCAGCTGGAGGTCATGGAAAACCTCATTTACGCCATCAAGAGCTAGATCAGGTCCATTAGGCAGAGAAAATTAAAGAGAACAGCAACAAGCCCTGAAGAGGCCTTAGCCTAATAAATACTGAGATAGAAGGGCTGAAGATCTAGTCTAATCTTTCTCACTCTCTGCCAACAGAATTGATTTGTTACTCACTGACTCATGACTTAAACTGAAGTGGTATAAAGTGCTCAGGAGAGTTGCACTGATTTAACTAAATCAATTTTTAAATCAGTGTAGTTAATTCAGTATAGTTTATTCATTGTAGGCAAGGTCTAAGACCCTACCCTAAAAAGATTAAAATATATGGTCATACATTCAGTATGTAGTAATCATCAGAAGGATGAAGGCCTAAACCACACAACCAAGGCAAAGAGTGGGATAATATACCTTGTCTATCCAACCTCAAGCATCCCTAAAACTCAGTATGACAATAAAGTTTGCTTGTTTCTAAGTGACTTGTTAACTTAATCTGTGATCAGATTAAAAATCCCCCAAACCTACGTGCATAAGTGCCAAAGTCTCAAAGTGCCACCCTGGCAGCTGTGGAAGCATAGAACTTAACTCTTGCACGGAAGGGTCACTTTTGTGAAAAGTTGTGAAAAGGATGCACTGTGATTACACAGCAGATGGGACAGCTACCATCAGCCTTGCACCAAAAGGTTTGGACACTGGGAAGATCCCTCTTTTCCAATCATTTGGCGAATGCACCATCTAGTGTCACATCTCAGCATAACACAGTGTCCCACGACAAAGTGAAGCAGGACATCCCCCAGCCCCCGGTGCAGTCGGTGTGTTGAATCGCCACAGCCTCTGAGCACCCTGTCAGGCAGGAATCGTTTCTCTCAGGAGTGGGTCATTCCCTCTGCCACCCTCTGCTCAAACAGGAGGTTAGGTGTCTCCACAGGTATTGGGTTTGATAGGGTCTGGTCAGGGTTATGTCAGGTGGGGAGAGTAATTTAAATCTACAGTGTCGGCTTTTTACAGTGTTGGCTGGAGATGTGCTGCTGGTACTTAGAGTGGGGATACTCTGCAACATCATTAGAAGAAAAAGCGTGAATCTTCTTCTACAGTCTCCAAATAGCATGAGAAAGCTCTTCCCTCTGTGTCCACAAGATTTCAGCTTCTGTTACTGAGCCAAGTTCATCAGCTGAGGGATAACAAGAAGCAAACATGACTGTACTTTCAAAAACAAGCTGCTACCTCTGCAAAGGGATGTGCTGCATCCTGTGGATTTTCCAACCTGCCCTTGCTCAGTGGTCTCCATTCCAAAGTGCAGATTCATCCAGGGCAGTACTGGAACAAGTCCTGCCTCCTGCACAGGTGAGGGGTGATAGGGGGTTCTCTGGTACCTGCCGCCCTTACCACAGAGACCTGAAATACTGACTTCCTCAAAAGTAAAGACTGAAGCTTGCTACATGACTTGAGAGAAAAAAATTAAACTGGTTTACTTTCTCAGCTCTCTGGTGGAGCAAAGGAAACAAAATAGATGAGCTGAAGGGAGGTAAAAGGACCATGGACAGCAGTAGTAAAAGGTGAAGAGGAGGTATCTACAGAAGCTTCACAGGCATCACTGTAAAATTATGGCTGGATTGTGCAACCCAGCTGCAGGTGCAGCACGAAAGAGGGTACCCACAGACAACCTAGGTAATGCATTTTTACATTGCAGACTTCTTAAAATTACTTTTCAAAGTGACTTTTCAATGGCTGTTGCTGTTAAAGAAATTTATCAGGCTGTGTGGCACTTTTAAAGAAAGTTTACTAACACAGATTTTACCTTTGTCCTGTGAGTCTGAGGATAGTGGTGTGTGGAAAATGCACACAGAGGTGCCTTTTCAGCAAAGCTCAGGAAAGTTTAGCAGTATCCCAAGCCTAAATCCACATAGTACTCTTCCCCCAGTAAGTCCAGTCAAATACTCACTGACACTGTACAGAAGTAAATCTCAACAGAGTATGGGCATGATGTTGCCCAGGGCCCTAGCCAGCTCTGCTTCTCTCAGTCCCGCCTCCACTCATGGCAAACCCAGAGACAGCTGAGGAATGGCTGTATGCAAGGTCAGGTCCAACTGCTGCCAGAGGGCATCTGCTGGATTCTCAGACAGGGTCAGCAGGAATGTGACTACACTGTGGCACCTGTCAATGCAGAAGGTGGCTGTGTAACAGTCCATGCAAACTCATACCTTGAAACCACCACCAGAGATCTCAGAACTGCTGAAATACAGCAGCACCACCCACAGCACTCAAAACAGACAGCGGAAATGAGCTAGGGAAAAAAAAAAGAGAACATGGGTAAGTAGACCAGAATATACATCTGAAATACCCCCCAATTTGGATGTAAGCTTGAACCTCTACATGTTTTTCATCTGGGCATAACCTAAAGCCAAAACTTCAGCCATAGCCAAGATGCTTGAGAGTTTTTTTGATAAAACCTCCCTTAAGTTTTCAGGAACTTCAGACTCGAGCCTGAATGAGAATTCTACACCAAACCATGAACCCAATACCTGAGCTCTTGTTTAATTATAAAATCTGGTTTCAGTGCAAATCTCACATCTTTGCCAACAATCTTCGTAGTCAGAAGAAATTCATTAAGAACCTACAAGTGGAGTCATAATGAGAAATGGAGAAGGTATACTAGAATGCCTGGCTTTTCAATTTGACAGGCTGAAGTAGGTGAATCGCTCACATTCTTCCCTGTGAGTGAAGAGAGAAAATTCTCATAACAGAGAATTCCCCATGACTTCACCCAACTGATTACTCTTGTCTTAATGACATTGATTTCCACATTTTGGCTATCTCCTTTAAGGAGCAATAAATCTGCTGTGCCTTCATTTCTTATAGATTCACTAGCTGTTGTACATATGACTTCATTCACTCTTCTTCTACTGTGTAGCAAAGCTTACAGAAGTCTACCATAAGCTTCATTGTGAAGGTCACATCTTTAGCTCTGTACCACGCAGGCAATGACATGCTTGCCTCAAACTGCCAATGCTGGGAGTGCCATTGCTTCCCAGAGACATGATCCCCCTCATACAATATGATCTTTCTATTCTCACTCAGGTTCTGCATAAGCAGTTCCTATCCCTCTGGGATCACCCACAGACGTCTCTGAGAGGCTGAAATAAAATGAATATTTATAGTGCTTTAGTAGCACATTAGACTCAGATCACCTGTTAGACGATGGGTACTCTCCATTTCTATCTGTCACAGATGTGAATTCTTCATATGGATGAGTTTAGGGACTTGCTGTTTAATGGACTCTTCATCCCCCAGAGAGCATCTGATACACATATACCATGTCCCTGAGTGATGGATTTTGCATCTTGATTTCTGAGAAGTGTGACAGATCTGTCAAACAACAAGGACCTATGGGCAGGCAACTCCCTATGGATTATGCAATTGTGGATGTTCCATTAAAAAGCACATTAAATAGATGGTGCTCACAGCAAATGCTCCCAGCCTGCTTGCCTGCAGAGCAGCACACAAATTGCTAGTTAACTTTTGGTTTCCTGAGTGTTCTTCCAAGCTGGAACTCTGCAGATAGCCTTCTCCTAGTCTCTCCCCATTTCCTAGCATTTGTGTAGCATCCCATTAACTAATCAGGCTTACAACTTCTGCCTTCCTGAAAAATGTTTACATAGTGCCTGCATCTCATGAGAAAAACATGTTTCCAGAGAGGAAAGGAAAGGAATTTTCAGATCCCTGGTTTTCTACCGCATGGCCTTCAGATGTCACTGCAAGCTCTTCTAAGAAATGTCTGGAAATTCCCAAACATAGAAAGACCAATCTGAGCAAGGACTCTCCTGCATCCCATTTTCAGAGGACTTGACCCGATTCTCCTTGCCACTGTAACCACATTGAACTGTGGCATCATTTGGAGCTTCTCAGTGGCCATAAAGGCACTGGTAGCCCTGCTTAATATTATGATCAGCTATACAAGTGTGAAGGAGACGAATCACATTTGCAAGAGGGGAACATTTTCAGCCAGAACTTATTTAGCTAGTTCAGCTCTTCACAATCAAAAACAGAAGCAGATAATAAAAACTGTTTCTCTAAAATTAATTTGATTTTTTTAAATGTCAACAGCTTCTTCTATTTCACCTTTACTTCCATTTTAACTGTAGATTAATTTGCATATAGGTATACCACTTTCAAAGCAATTACCCTAGTTGGAAAAAAAATGGCACAGAAGTTACTCATAAAAAATAGTTGAAAGTACTTGATCCTGGAAAGCATCATCCTACGGTCTTCCCAACCATTTCTGTATCTACTCCAGACTTTCTCCAGAGCAGGGGTTAATGTAAACACTATAGCTCTGCATTTCCCATGGCAACAAAACTGAAAGAAAAAAAAAAGGCAACCCAGAAATATTAAATACTGGAGCCATCATTTCCTTCACCTTTTAACTTACTTCTTTCTGCTTCAAAGTGTGATGGCATTTTCCCTGAGGCGTATAACCTGTGACTTTGTGCCAGTGCAGTCCTGTGGCCGCTGCCAAAACTGCCTTTGATTTCAATAGCAGGTCTGTCGGTCTGAGGAATCCACAATCAGACGTGCAGTGTCATGCACAATAAACTACACATAATAAAGGAATTGAGCTGATGCAGACAGAGTGGTTCTGTCTGCAGCATTTATTATTTTCTGTTGTTATAAGGAACTGAGGATTCTTAACACATGAAGGAAATTTCAAGGGAATAGGAGATAGAAAAACGAGAAAACCTATTCTCGGGTTTTACACAATTGGTTTGCTTCTGCGCCAGGTTTTCTTCTCCCTTTATTTAAGTTGCGAATGGCAAAGGAGAAAAATCAAAACTAAAACTGAAGGAAACTGGTAGGAAATAAAAAAAAAGGAAAATTCTTGTAAAAAATAAGTAATTCCAGAACCCATTAAATCAATCTTGAAACTAGAACCCATTTCCTAAATTCAATTACAAGCTGAGAAGTCCTTTAAAAGCATGAAAAGTCTAAACAAGTAATGTCTTTTAGCTCACTGCTACTGCAAGACAGAGCTTATGTGCTTCAGCTTGGGTGCAGGGCAGGTCTTTTTGAGCATCAAGTAGTTTCTTTGCACCTTCACTGCTGAAAATCCCGCATACATGAAGAAAATTGTACAAAAACACTTGGAAATGCAGCTATGTGCTGCCACTCCTGGCGTGTCTGGGATGAACAAAGCCATCTGGGAGTTTCCTACCCCTCAGACAGACATTATACCCCTAGCAGAGTATGCAAAGGTCTTGGGTTACCTTGGAAAGGAAAGAATTTCTCTGGATTTTAAGAAAAACTACTCATATGTCACTCATTTCTGAGTCTCAAGTTTAGCAACCTGTCCATCTTTGAGATGGGCATAAGACAATACACCCTGAATTTCTGAGCTTTGACTATGCTCTTTCATCTTCTCATTTTCACTGGTCACAGATTTGGATCCCAGCAGTGATCCTGCAGAGCAGCAAGAGGCTGGCTGATCCAAAGAGGTCCTTTTCCTACCAGTGAGCCACATCCCAGCCATGCATTAAGAACAGCCCAATGAGCACTGATAAAGCAAATGAGAGAATGACAATAAAACCTGGGGAGACTTTTTTTTTGCTACAGCTACTTTGCAGGGCTACAGCTGGGGCATATTTTGAGTACCTCTTCTTGGTTCCTCATAGCTCTTGATGTACTGCTCCTCTGACATATCCCTGGTTCTCCTGGCATGATTCAGTATGCTTGCCTGACTTGCTTACCTGAGCTAGGCATCTGGGAAGAAGCAGAAGGAAATACAACTACGCATCAAGGAGGAATTTGCTGACTGCAGAGATGAATTGAATCTAAAGAGAGTGGAATAAAATTGGGACTGAACTAGCCTGATGCATTCAAATGGTCTTCCCTCAGCATTCCAGGTTTCCCCAGCTTTCATCATACTTTTCTGTACAGCAGCTGCACAACTCTGACCTGACAAGTCCCTATAAATAGTGAGTAGAAATAGGGAAACTCACTGCCTAGCACCCTCTGTAATGATTAGGAGGCAGCTCGGGGTGAGGAGCTTGGTGTCTATTTTGAGCTTTCAGAAAATGGGCCCTTATAGAGGTTTTATTATGAATGAGAGAACTCCAAGCTTATGGGGTGCTCACCACATTTTTATTGTATCATCATGATATCTTCAGGGACCAGTTCTCCAATTCTTACTATTTTAAGGCTCTGTGGTCTTCAGATTGTCTTCCATCATCTGAAATTCCCAGTACATGCAATGTAAGCTGACAGCTTTTGATGAACCATCATTATATCTTGGCTGGATACCCAGCCCAGTGAATCATGAAACTGCCAAAACTTTTTATTACGAACAATCTCTCAAACTTCAGTGGGAATAATGAAGAAGACAGAGCTAAAATCCCTGCTTGGAAATGAACAAATACCTCAAGCTCCACATTTGCTTTAAACAAGTCTTGTGACATACAGAAACCATTTGGAAGTGGAAATGAAAAGACAAGCTTTCAGGTTTCTTCTTATTTTCTGTGAAAATAGGGAAAGTTGAAGTGGCCTCTCTCCTGATGCATGGTAGCTGCCACACGGACATGCAGACCTCCCTGTCCAAAGCAGGTGAAGATTAAGTCATGTCTCCAAAACCACCACAAGGATGCAATTTCCAGGCCTTACCTGACGTCCAGAAACAAAATGCCTGTGATTGAGCATCACATCTAGTTTAATGAGAAAATAACTGAGATTTGAACAAGTTCCAGCAGAGTCACGTACTCTCATCCCATTGCCTCTCAAATGGCAGCTCAGCACCAAACTCCCCTGTGGTTTTCAGAATTTCCACATTGAACCCCTATTTCTACCTCCACTCTCTTCCACGTCAAGAAATGTGGTAGGTAGGAAAGGAATGGGCTATCCCACACAGCTGGAAAGCCTGGTTAATACTCCCTTGTCGGGATGTGTGACGCAACAGTATCTGCACAGTTCCACAGGAAGCCTTCCTTGATTTAGCTGAGGGTTTTCAATCTGGCAGAACACAAACAACAGAGCCATTAAGGTCTCTGTTCCATCCCTTCCAGTGCTCAAACACAAGAAATGCTGCACAGGCACTGGGAGAACTGATATTTCAAACTGGACAATGAGCAACAGCAATACCATGCTGCATCCATTGGAAAGGATGAAATACATTTATTTTCTGCAATCCCAGTGGTTCAAATAGACTGTGTCTAGGAATCTGGCTTCATGATGCATAAAATGTCAACGTTCCTTTCCAGTTGGGTTGGTCCCAAGGACAGAATGAATGCTTCTGTCTGGCACTGTATCTAATCTAATGGACCCTGTTGGATGGTACTGGGTTGTGCAAGTCACTCAGAAATCAGACAATCCACCTGTGGATGAAGGGGAGATGACTACAGCTCCATAGTCTACTGCCTTTCAAAGACTGTTTTTGTGTGAAGGGCTGACTCTTCACTGGCTTACAGCTCTTCTATTTAATGAAGCAGTGTGTTTATCCACCACTTCACTCTTGTGGTTTCAAGGCCTAAGACCTAAAAACCAAGGTTTCTGTAGGATAAAGGGAGCATGTTTTAATTCTCCAGCCAGGATTGAGGATTATCACACTGTAAAAGTTATGAATAAGGAATTTCAGCTGCTTATACAGCTGTACATGCCATACACTGTATGGATACATTTCAGTTCAGAGCTCACAGTATTTCACATTCCAGGCCTGAATTGTGCTGGTGGTCACCTCAGAGACTTGGTCTGGTTTCTGCACCTGCTGTTCTGGCATTGTTCACCATTCAGCAATTGACATACTACCCCAAAACATCACAGGAAGTTTGAATTTTACCGAGGACATCCAGAAAAAAACAGAAACCAAATACTATTCCATGAGAGGGGGAACAAAGAAGGCAACTATTCATCTGTCACACAGTAAGAAAGTTACCTGTCACACAGATGTGTGTACCTACTTTCAGCAAAATCCTTGATTCACATAAACAGCAGCCCTGACCACAGCAATTTGTGCTAACACATTTGTTCTCACATAGATCTGCTTATTTGTTCCTTCACCCAGGCATCCATGCAGACAAAACCACCATTCCCTGTAAGCAGCCACAGAAAATGGAGAAACAGCAAACCAACAACATGATCCAAACACAAACAGCATGAATCAAGCACAAACAGACTGAACCAAACACAACAGACTGAACCAAACACAAACAGCCAGAAATAAAATGTGTAACTTGTGAAAACAGTCATAAATGTTTGTCTTCTCTCTTCATACAATTCACATTGATGTTTCTTTTTCAGAAATTTTGAAAAATTACATTATCTGATTGAATTTAAAGATATATTAAGGTATGCTCCTATTTAAAAGTCCTGCTATTGATTTTGGCAGCTTTAAAAAAAGTAGTATCTGTTCAAATGTTTCTTTCTGACAGAAAAGCATCTACACGTGGTGTGAAAGCTTATACATAAAGATAGAAACACATATATACACATACATGCATTCACAACTATACATATAGCCATACATACACCATATAATCACCAAGATCACTTTTTTTGTGATTTTGCATGTTCATAATTTGTATTTAGAAAAAAACATTTTAAACAAAGATCAGTTCCTTTCACATGGCTGACGCTGGAGATTTCTTCAACAGTACTAAGTGGCATTAACTTACATTAATCTTATTTACATTAGTGCTAAACTTACTACATGACGTCAACTCCAATACGAGCAAGTGACAGAGCTGAAGGACACTATGCAAGATGAAATTATGGGAAGCAACATAAATAAGTTATTTTACACTACAATGAAGCCAAGAAACCTTTTCATTGAAAGTGATTTTGTAAATCAAAGTAGGTCTAACCTAAAGTAATTTGTTTTCCAGCAAAATATTTTGTTCTTTGACCTGGTGTTTATCAATAGCAATTGCAGGTAACATAAGACTGCACTGCAGGAAAATTATATTAACAGAATCACAGCATTACAGACATGGAAATATCCATCTGTAAATACTAGGATTTAGCCAAGTAATTTCTTTTGTAAAATCTTTGGTGCATTCTGTAATTCTTACACATAATTTATTTTTGTACTTTCTCATCTAGTTATATTATGTTCAGCTAACAGGATCTAAATATTTTGACTTTATATTAGTATTTCTATGGCTACAAAACTGTTTTTTTCTATAAAATGGTATCTTGATAGAGTTCCATAAGGCAGCTCTACTTTGCTTTGAAATACTGAAAAATGCTTAAATACAAAAAAAAACACAACTGCATTCTCAAAGAACAGCTTATGCTTTGGTGTAGTTTTATACACTAAAAGACATCAATTTAATCACCCTATTGCCCAAAGAAATTTCTCTATTCCTCTCTCTAGTACCAGTTATACTTAATAAATGGTAACAAAAGCTGTCAAGTGCTACATTTTGCATTTTTGAAAGCCAAAAATAAGGAAAGACTCCTGAGACATAATTTATTATTAAATTCTGAATTTCATGCATGAGTGCAACTGCTTTTCATTTAAAAGCAACTATACTAAAAATACAAAACAATTTAAAAATCTTATCTTCCATCAAGTTTCTATTGACATTTCTTTTAACTAGTAGCTGTCAGATCTCAGAACAAAGTCAGTAAAATGCTTCAAACATTTTCAGTGGACTGAATTCCTACAGAACCCTTTTCATGTAAAGATTTTCAAATTTAAAGATCAATGTGACATTTCAAAGTGACAGCAACAGCAGCTCCTAACTTAAGTAAGAAATTTCTACCATATGGATATCCATGATATAAGGAATACACACAAACAGAGAATAACAATGTAAGCTATTCCAAGCAAAGTTCGTCAATTTCCTAAAAGCAATTAGACCCTAAGTAAGTACCTAAAACATCCACGACGCTCTGATCACCTGTCGAAGTTGGAAGGATGAGGAGAGCTGTAACCAATAAAAAGAGCAACTGATGCTCGAGAATTCTCGGCGACAGAAGAGGAGCCGGGAGGAAGGAGAAGGGCTACTGCCGGCGGGGCTGCCGAGGGGGACCCGCCTCCCCCTCCGCCTCGGCATCGCCCCCCGGCAGCCCTGGCTCGGCACCCGGCGCTCGGGGCACTCTGCTCGGGGCCCCTCGCTGCCGCACCGAAGGGGGCGGTGGCAAGGCCAGGGTTAGGCACAAGTCAGCAAGGGACACCTCCGCGCCCTCACCTGCCCCCCGGCCACTCCCGGCCCCGGGGCAGCCCGGTCCCGGTCCCGGCCGTGCGGCAGCGCCCGGGCGGCCCGGGGACCCCCGCGCAGGCCCCGGCCCGGCCCGGCCCGC
>VZTE01003426.1:0-140341 GCA_013397775.1 Eulacestoma nigropectus | reverse complement strand
AACTCTCGCCTTACCTCACCTGACCTCACCCCACCGCCGGGGCCGCCCGGCCCCCCAAAAGCTGCGCCGCAGCCCCCGCCGCCGCACCGCCCCAGCACGCCGGCACCCTCCTCCCCCGCCGCGGCTCCCCGCCCAGAGCAGACCCCGGGAAACGCCTACCGCGGCTCCGGCCCCCGACCCCGCCGCCAGCCCCGCGTCCCCCTCCCCCGGGACCCGCTGCCACCCCGCCCGCGGGGGCCCGGAGCCCTCGCCGACGCAGAAGCCATCCCGCAGCGGCTGCGGAGAGCAGCGCGGGGGAGTCAGAAGGTGGACGGGATTCCCCCTTGTAACGGTACCATAAACCGAGGAGTTTCTTTTAGAGTTGGGGGGAAAAAACACACACATGCATGCCGAAATAAACAAAACAAAACCATCTCCAAAGTCGCCTTCCCACTTGTCCTTTAGATCATCTGACAACACTTCTGAATAGAAGGCTCTTCTAGCAGCTGCAGGTACTGACAAGAGCCACTTAAAAATGAAAACTACTGCTTTATAGAAAATACTCGCAGGATAAAAATTAGGACTGTGAGGTATGAAACGATTTGTGGCACAGCTGGTATGTAAAATAAACCCATCAAACATCTTGTCATAATCAAATATACCCTAAATCTGGACTAGCGACATTGCTTTTGAAAGATGTCGTTCCATATAAATGCCTTTAACGCCTGGTAGAAAATTTTTATGAACATGTTGACAAATGAAATAACTCGGGTTATTTGATTAGTGTCCATGTAATCTGAATATGGGCTTGTATCAGGAAAAGAAACGTCAACCCTTTAATGCTTTTGAAAGGATGGATTTTCGCTGCAATTAAAGAGTAATCTTATACCAATAATGAGAGCGTACCACTTTTGCTGTGTTCTGTGATACAGGGATTATAGAGAGTGAACTCAAGATCTTTTTTCTGGTCTCCTTTAAAATTCAGCTCGGGCTGAACGAACATTGTTGAGGGTAGCGGGGATTTGGTAGCTGCCCAGCCGCCCTGGAAGCTCTGCATCCTACCGCCCGCCCAGGAACGGGTGTGCCGGTGTGCATCTCCTAATACTACTTGGGAAACGCTGATTTGGGGTGCAGGTATCAGGAAACTGGGCTGGACAATTCCCACTGCACTTCATATCGCAAGAGTTTATATCTTCTGCAGACTTTATGCAAAAAGCGACAGAAGGTGTAAGAACAGACAATTAGACGTGCTCACCTGCCTTACGGAGCTCGAACCACTGTGTGACAGTGCGCTGAGGTAACCCGTGCCCCAGGGAGCGTAAGATCCGCACCTTACGGTCAGCTCCCCTGCTGCTTGATGTGATTTTCCTTCAAGCAAGACCCGATCAAACGACCTCGGGCGCCCGGGTCACCGGCCCGGCCCGCCCTGCCTGCCCGCTCCCCTCCTGTGAGCAGAAGCGCTTGACCCCACACAAACCTCGCTCGAGCTTGGGACCTGCTGCCTGGTGTGTGACAGCCACAGGAGGGGCTCAGGCAGATCGGAAAACCTGTTTTATTTAAAACAGGAGGCTGTGGCGCCGAGAGGCGGCTCTGCAGAGGCAGCCCGCAAGCTTCCGCCGCGCCCGGCCCCCCTCGCAGGGGCTGGAGGAGCAGGCAAGGGGTGCCAGCAAAGACGCAGCCCCACATTCCCCGGGGTGTTTTTACCCAGCACTGACCGTGGCAGAACTCAACCGTGTCCTTGGTTTTACATACGCCCGCCTAGCCTTAAAACGTGCCCCCCTCCGCCGGGCCCTTTGGAGGAGGCAGATGAGCCGGCCACCTCTCTGCAGAATCAGAGGATATGTTAGAGATCAGAGAAGGGCAATGCACACTATCAGAAAATAGTGAACTTTTTTCTCGGCAGTGCCTTACTTTGCTTTGGCGACTCTCTTGAAGTCTGCCGCGTTATTTTACGAAATAATCTGATATTCAGGAGGCACCGAAGGAATCTGAAGCTATCAGCATTTTTATTTGGTTTTGAAAGGCCGCGGTGTGTGCGGGGAAGGACGGCTGCCTCGGGCAGGGGGTGGTGAGGGCTCCCGGGGACCATGCGGACACTAGTGGGCACCGGCGAGGCCGAAGCCCGGCGGCGCGGAAGGAAGCGGGGGCTTCCTGCTTCTCAGCAGCCGCTTGCTCATTTTTTGTGAATGTCGCCAGGGAGGATGTGGGTTTATTCTATTTCTCCATGATCTAAGTAATCGCTGGGTCTCAACTGGCCAGTGCTCAAAAACCTTTCAAGTGGTGAGCTCAAGCAGTGCATTCAGCTTTTAGCTGTGCACAGTTAAACCAGGCAAGCGGCTGAAAACCGGTGGACCCTCTAATCTTTCCTTGATAAGTCTCCGACCGCCGCCGCGGTTGGATGTGTCTGAACTCGGTCCAGCACAGAAACAGGCAACTGAAATCGAGATGCTTTCCCCGAAGTGCAAACTGTATTTCAGACTTGCGGGCGGCAGCCTACAGCGCACAAAGCACGCCACGGCTGCTGGAGGGGGCCTGGGTCCGCCACGGCTGGGGAAGGGGCTTTGCCGGGAGGGGCAGGCGCGCCGCGTCCACGCGAGTCCTCGTGGGGCGCAGAGGGAAAGGGCCCGCCGGCTGCCTGGAGCATCCCACCATTCCCCAACAGAGCCGCACACTCAGGGCGGAGCGGGCAGGGCCCAGGGCCGAGCTGCCGTGCGCGGGGGGGAAACAACGCACACGCCCCACGCCGCGGCCCTTCCCGCGCCCCGCCGCAGGGCAGCGGGCCGAGCACGCCCGGGTGGGCCGTGCCCCCCGCGGGTACCACCTTTGTCGGGGGCAGGAAGTGTCACTTTTTGCTGCTGGCGCGTAGAAGCGGCTCCCGGCTGGAGCGTTACCGCTCGGCTTCCCGGGTGAAGAGGCCCCGGCGAAGCGCTGGGTATTCGGGGGGCTGTCCCCGGTGGGCCAGCGAGCCAGCACTCCACAGGGGATGGATTCCCTCCACCTTGACTCGCGATGGAAGCCTCGCCCCGAGAGAGAAATGTCTAGCCCCAACTCTGTCATGCAAAGTGACTCTGCTCGCATCCCGCCCTGTGGCTCTTTTCATTAATTAGGGGCTGCAAAGAGTGTGGGGGAGGGGGAAGCGGCTGGAAGCCGCTCATTATTCAAACTTTGGAGACAGCATCCAGATGAGCTAGGCTATCTCTTTAGGGCAGCGCTTTGTAACCTGTGTGTATCAGGCGGGAGTGATTATGCTGCTGTGCAAAGCCTCCATTAAGAGATTTCATTTCATCATCACTCATTGCCTGCAGGATGTGTTCAGGCTCCAGTGCGAGTAAACCAAGATTTCCACGGAAAGACTTTGCTGTGGAACGAGAAAGCCATGAAAACCTGCCCCTACCCCCGCCCCTAAGCAATAGTGTTTTTAATTGCACTCAGCTGCAAACAGTTTTCTTAAGTGCCCCCTCACATTGTGCCTCCACCTCTGGTTTGTCACAGGTTTTTGCTATGACGCCCATCTCCTACAGCAACTTCTTTCTGCCTTGGGCGCTGCCGCCCCTCAGCCCCAACCACCTCTGGGTTCCAGCCGCTCCCGAGCCTGCAGGAGAGAGGCTTAGCAGGACGCGCAGCGATGCTCCGGAATGCAGCTGAGCTGCCCCGGCGCCCGGCCGGCTTCCCTGCCCGCCGGCGGCGGAGTCCCCTGCCCCGCTCCCCGCTGTCCTGCCCCGAGGGCAGTCCGAGAGGGAAGGAGGGAGGAACGCCCGCCCTGTGCCGCGGCGGCGCCGGGCAGCGGTCCCTAACCTCGGTCCCTCGCTCGCATCAGCCTTTACCATCTCGGTATCCCGGAACAGGAAAGTCCCAGTTCAGCTTGCCCCCATAAGATCCTGTCTCCCTCCTCCCGCTCCCCTCCCTCTGCCCCTTCCTGCCTTTCGCCCTTGCTAGCGGAGCCTCTTCTCTCCTTGCGGGACGGGGCTGAGGCGCTCGGGGCAGCCGCCGAGGCGGCGGGGAATGGGGACTGGGCTCTGGGGACCATCCGCCTGGGCTCAGCCCCCTGCCCGGAGCCAGCGGTCCGGCGCCCCGCAGGCAGGGCTGCCTTGAGCTCTCAGGGTTGAGCTGAGATCCTGAAGTTAGTGATTTTTTTTTGGTTGTTGTTTTTGTTTTGTTTTGTTTCGATTTTTTTCTTTTTCCTTTGCTCTCGGTGCTTCCGAAGTGCCTGTTAGACTTGCAGAGAGAGAGAGAGAGATTGGGGGAGGAGGAAGAATTAAGGAGAGGGAAAAGATGGCGAGTTGCTGGAGCAGTGTGGAGAAAGCGGCATTTTTGTGCTGCTTTTTGCTGGCAATGGGCAGCCTAATCTGCTGCGCCCCGCCGGAGGAGGAGGAAGAGCAAGAAGAGCAGCGGTCCTGTCACGGTGCCTTTGATCTCTACTTCGTCCTGGATAAGTAAGTGACAGTCGCATTTAAAAACGTTTATTCACCCTTCAGTGACTCCTTGCAGCAGCAGGGAGGTTGTTTCCCCCGTCTTCCTGGACGACTTCTCCTGATACCAAACATGACGTGTGCGGCTCCTTCCTTCTTTTTACTCCCCGAAACATGCACATTTCCCAAGTGGAGCATTTAGGGGAGCAGTGTGCTGAGGTAGCTGCGCATGCAAACCTGGGAAACCGTGTTGCTTTCAGGTTGTAGCATGTGGGGTGTAGGCTATGAGTGTTGGATTTGAAGGGATGTTGGTCAGTGCCCCCAGCATTCCTGGAGTTTTGTGTTAAGACTTGGGCTGTGTGCAGAGATGTCACCTGTGGGACTTAGCACAGGTGACATCTCTGCACCTAAAGTTAAGGTTAGACCTGCCTAAAGTTAAGACTAGACTGCTTGTATGGAATGGTTGTGTTTTTACAGGTTTGCTTGTAAGAACAAGGTTTTATAAAACTTATTTTTGCTCAGCTTCTTTGGAGTTGTCTGAACCTGTGTTTGAGTTATATCTATTAAAATAGGTTGTCAAATACTTCTCTTTAGTACTATGTCAGCTGAATTCAGGTATAGCCGGGGGTATGATTAAGCTCACATGTGTTGGCATGTTTTAGCAAGCACTAGCAAAGCAAGTGGTAAGCTGGTGCATCCACAGGTGTTTTTCAGAAGGTACAAATTTCTGTTTCTTCTGGTGTACTGCTCTGGCTTGACAGAGGGTTAAAGCCAAGGGTTTAACTACAGGAGTAAATTGTTAGTGTCCCACAGTGTGATGGCTGTGTTATCTAATACATCCTGGGTTACCTATGTGACAGGGTATTATGAAAGATGGAAGACTTCTTTGTGATTCTTGCCCACAAGCCAGGTATAAAGTCTGAATTGTTCTATTTCCCAGTTGAGATAACTGATCAATCCATAAGGCCCTCTGCACAGCCTGCAAGAGGCAAAAGGTCACTATCACTCAGGATGTATGTTTCTGTATTCAAGAAGGGGAAAAGTATCATTAAGTAGTGATTCTGTTTTCAGAGTAAAAGAAGCTGAAGATCAAAGGCATTCTGCCTTTCTAGAAGATACACTAATACCCCATGTGGTCATTGTTTTGTTTTTCTTTTGCTTAGAACTTGTTCCTGAAGTAACCTTTGTGTCTGGAAAGGGTTATGTGGGGGGCTAGTGTTAGTTCTCAAATTCATTCCTGCCAGGCTTCCTAGAAGTGACTGGCACTGTCATTATGCCCCGTTCCCACACTGAATTCCCTGTAGCAATGAATGTTGCTGATAGCAGAATGGGTTCTCTGTCTTCCATAGTACAATTTCCTTGTTACAGTGACATTGAATACTCCTAGCAATCTCCACACTGTGCCCCTATGCTACTTTTCATCTGTATTTCAGAAAGCACTTAATTGGCTGTGCTGTTACCATTCATATTGTATTTGAGGAAATAACAGCGGAGAAGAGAGCAATCTCCTCAGAGATACTGATCTTCAAGCGGTAGGAAGTTGATCATGTAAGGAAGTTCCTTTCTAGTACTCTGGACCTGAAATAATGTATTTTAGCAAGCCACAGGTCTTTCCTTTTGTTTCAAGTCCTGTCCACTCACTACAGTGGTCCACTGGAAACTGGACCTGATCATGGTTGAAGTAAAAAAGTCATGCATTTGGGTTCCAATGGGAAAATTCTCTTTAGCTTCAGTTGCGAACTGAGTCTTTATGAGCTTTGAGAGTTATACCAAAGAGTTCCTCTATGTTAAAAAAGCTGTGTTAAGAGTTACTTGGGCCCCTGAGTGGTTTTAGAATCTATCCCTGCTCCTACCAAGTCTGTAACATGGTGGTGGCAAAGCTGCTTTTGGTCTCATTGAGATTACATTACAATCTATATGGGTAATATTAGAGTACCAGATCTTGGGAGCCATAGGTCCTGTGCTGGCTGTCGGTGTATTTATCCCAGCTGGATTCTGTGACATCTGGCACAACACAAGGAGCTTTATGAAGGCAGGGAGGACTGACTGAGTGGATAGACCCAGGATCTTGGGACAGTTCATCAGGAAGGAACTAGATGGTGTTGAGAATTCATTAATGTTGAGAAGGGTCAGGGTATTTCAGGTAGGGAGAAGGCAGGAAGCCAGTCAGAAGCATGTGGTAAATCTGTAAATTCAGTGGACAATTTTTTTTTAGAATTGGATCCATGCTGACATATATCTGTGAAGAATTTTGTCTCTAATTTTAGATGGGAGAAACCCCAGAAAAACCCAGCCATATACACCACAAAATATCCCCCTATGGCTTGGGGATTGCTTCCCTTTGTTGGTGCCCTGCCAGTCTGGAGTTAGATGCATTCAGCCTTAGTTAGCTGTCTAACACTGGGATTGAAGTATTGGTTCTGTGAAAACACTGGGCTTTAATCCTGTGACCCTGTAGTGAGCTGAATGACAAGTCCTGTCTCTAAAGTGAGCCTGGGTCAACCAAAATGACTTCTAGTCTGCTTTGCTTTGCCTCCCAATAGAAAGATGTAATCGCACATCAGTAGGAGGCAATTTGGAAGAAGACAACAAACCTTTTTCCTCATGCAGTGTGTGTTACTGCAATGACTTTATTGGGACATGATTTTTCCTTTTCATTCCGCCCAGCAAGGTCTGTGGGGATTTAATCCTGCAGGCAACAACCATCAGAAGGAAAAGATCATCTTCTGGTGAAATTATTGGTATAATATCTATGCTGCCAGTTAGAAAAAAGAAAATTGCTGTTTTCTTACAGTTTTCCTCTGCCTGAAGTTGATTGCAGTCCTTCATGTTAACTCCATAGGGTAGGCAAGATCAGAGCAGTGCCACTAAACCTTAGATGCCCCAAAAACCTGGCACAATGAAAGGAAAAAGCAGCATGTGTGGGAGGGAGACCAGCCATCATCCTCCTCAGGATTGTCTGACCGCGCCAGAGCTACATTAGGACTTCCTTGTCTCTGAGGATGCTAGAATGAGGAAATCTCTTGAAGCTGGGAGAACGGGACGTTTGCTGGCTGCAGAGGAGGCTGCCTACAGTCTGCAATCTTGCGCTGTCTCTATGTTGTGCTTTATGAATTATGCAGGCTTGAGCTTGTTTGGAGGTGTTGTGGAAGACTTTAAAGTATCATAATGAAGCAGCAAAAATTCTTCTGTTTGCAAACTAAGTCACTCTCTGCATGAGGTAAGGCAGCATACATTGCAGTTGGCACACCCATCTCTCCTATGGCGTGTAGTAAGATCAAGTCACTTGTGATAGCAAAAATCTCATTTTTACCTTTAAACAACGTAAAAAGCTCTTAAGCCAGACATAATGGATTGTTGAGTAGTTCTCACTTCCTTTAGTTGCTGTATTTGCTTAGGTTGTCCCGGTGCACAAAGAACTTGTTTCAGTCCCATCCCGAACTGTGGAGGACAGGCCCTGTTAGGGATTTGATTACTTGACTGTCAGGTCTTGTAGTGAAATACTTGTGCTTGAGAATGTAAATAACTCCCTTTCATCCTGCCTTGCTGTTAACATCCAGCTGTTGTTTGTAATCATATTGAATTGCACTTGAAGAGAAGAAAGGATGGCTGACCTCTAGTGTTTCCTAATTATAACAGTGCCTGGTAGCATCATTATAATTGTTTATTAATGCAACAAATAGAAACCCTTTTAAAGCAAGGACTTATACTTAGCATAAATATCTGCTGCTGGCAATGCTTGACATGACAGGTCTGAGCTGCAGAGCTATCTGTGTTGTGATTTACCAAATATGAAGCAGTTTCTTGATTATTTTTGACCCTGAGATAGACAAAAGTATTTTCTTGGTTTTCCTATTTGGGGTGTTTGCTAAAAGTTGTTTGGATTTTGGGGAAAAATGAGTTGCACAGACTTGGGAAAATGTTTCCTTTTTCTACTGCACAGATCACGGCAGCAGAAATGTATCGATAAGGTCTTGGCTGGTTTTCTTGGATTAAAACTGATATGTTCAGGAGTTTGGCTAAACTGTGTTTTCTCCGCTCGCCATCTTCCCCCTGAACTTCTGTATAGTCCCTCTTTGTCTCTTTGGGCCCACAACAATATTGCCTTTCACATCAATTTTACTTTGTCTCCTGTGCTCCCAGGAGCATCTGTGTCACCAGCAACTTTGGTAAAGACATCAGTACAATGTGCCCAGTCTCTCACTTGTAATCCATTTTGCAGCTGCCTCTCTTTAAACTTGGTAAGCCTTGCTCCAGAGGTGAATATCGCTGGTGGGGAAGAGCACAACCTCTAATTAGGTGGGAATTAGCTACCCTGTTCAGTATCCTTCCTAATTTTGTTTTTTGGGTCTCTGTACACCTTCTCAACTTGCCCTTGAAAAGGCAGTTTTGTGGGTGTGGGAAATTTCAGGAGGGAAACAGGTTGATCCTTCCTGATTTGCCAAAAGCTTTCAGAGCAAAAGCATTTCAGGAGCTGCTGTTTGAGGTCACCTTCTATAATTTTAAGACAACTAGAAGGAATTGCTGATCTCCACGTACCCTGTTTTTTTCACAATATGCCATATTTAAAGCAAACAAAGAGCACTTGGTAAACACATTATTTGCCCCCTCCCCCCGCCCCCCCCATGATTTCCTTGCCAATGATTTGAATGAATTTAGTGCTCATGAATTACAAGTACTAGTGAGAGCAAATATTTTTTGCCTTAGGGTCTCACTGCAGCCCTCTGCTTCTTTTCCTGCTTCGTGTAGTCCCAGCCTAAGATCATTAGGATGGAGCTGGACCTCTAGGAACTTCTCCAGCTTCTCTCTCCATGCTATCTCAGTCCACTGCTATTCTGTGTGCTGGTTTTGCACAGTGTATGGGGAGGGGATGAGTGACTAAACAACATTGTTGTGGTTGGAAATCAGACTGCTGGCAAAAATAGGTGTCTCAACACATGTTCTATCACCTACCTTAATTACACTTGCAAAGTTTGTATTGACTGACTTTTAAACCACTGCTGAAGTCTGTTTCCTCTAAGTAAGAATATCTACCTCCTGCAGCCAGACTTCAGTTCATTGTAAGATATAGAACCTGAGGCAGGTCAGCTGAGAGGAGTTGCTGTCTGAACAAAAGTATCAGCTTTGTTCCTTCGATAGCATTGATTTCCGTGTGTGTATTTAAAAGTGGTTGTCTGTCTTCCTCCTTTGCTGTCTGACTTCCCTGACTTGACCACATGGTCTACATGACACCTTTCATAATCTCCAACTGCCTGTAAGCAATATTTTTTTATTGTTCTCAATACATAATCTGTTGGTATTTTGCCTTTGCATCTTTCTTTGTTGTGGTTATATTGCAGCCAGTGCTATGATTTGCTTACAACCAGGTATAATTGCTTGGAATGTTCCAAAGCAAATTTTTTATTCTGTTTCAGACATACCTATGTTATTCGAACCAGGTTTTATTTGTTTGTATTTTGTCTCATATTTTTCTGCCAGCTTTGACTTCTTTCAGGAAAGAAGAAATATTCAGGAAAACCAATTCTCCTTCCTTCAGTCCAAGAGAAAAATTCTTTATGAAACACAAGGCAAAGCTAATGGGTAATGATTATTTGACATAAAATATGTACAGTTAACGGGAAGAAAAAGCCATGGCAGCTTGTCATTTGCAGTCTATTTATGCATGTAACTAAATCTGATTTATTTGGGGCTTGAGCCAAGGAAGTAAACCGTAAGATTCTCACTGACCTAGGATTTTTATTTGTGTGTTCAGTGATTGAGAATTTCATTACTTTTGTCTGGGCTTGCAAACCAAATTCGCTGTTGTAAACTGTGAAATTGTATGAGGTGTAGTAGGACTGAATCTTCTAATCTCAAATGCAGAAATGAATTGACTCCTGTGAGCTATTAACAGCTCAAGAGTTGTATATCCTTGCTCCTGCCTATCATTTGCACCTTGTTAAGAGTGTTGCAGCATGGCTGGGATTGTGTGCCCTGCTTTGCTCCCTGTGTTGTGCTGAAGGGTACCAGGATGCTCAGAGTGGGTCTTCTTGCCCGGATGCTGCTCAGAGCATCCCTGGAGCTTTACAGGGAGATATGAAGTGGTTGAATGCAGTGTGAGCATGGCTTCTGAATTTCACGTTGTGCCCTGTTGTTGGTGAGGGACTTAGCAAAAAATATAGTATAGCACCACGTGGACAGGATTTGTGAATTAGATGGATGACTGTAGGATCAAAGGGCAGTGTTTTGTTTGAGGCATGATTTCATAGAAATCTGTAATATTGCTGCAGACTTTATTCGTAGGACAAAACCTAACTATGAAATTAATGAGTTTGGTCATGAAACCTTTTGGATTCAAGTACTTTTGGTCATGTGCTTGGATGCTGGCCTAGGATTAAAGTCCATTTTGCAGTCACTTGTCTGCATCTTCCCCTCCCCATTCCAGCTTTTGTCTTGTCCATTAATGTTATGAGTACTCTGAAGCAAGGACTGTCTCAGAATGGCTGCCTCTGCCTGTGTTTCTAATTGCCTCTGGAGCAGATGATAGAAACTAGTCCTTCCTTGCCTGGATGAGTCACCCAGTCAAGGTCCCTTCCATGCTTGCAAGATGCATTGTTTAGGAGAGGAGGATTCTTGTCACTTTGAATGCTCTGGTAACTCAGAGGGGTGGATGAACACTCGGGCATGTCTGAAACCACAACAGACTAGATGCCCCAGGGTTTGCTTTTATTGCAGAGCCATTATTAGCCATGTGCAAGAATTCTGTTGTCTACAATGTGGTTGTGACCACAAAGAGCCCTTCATATAACAACAGTGTCACGTTTGTGAGCAATGGGCCATGTACAGGGCCACCATTAGCTCAAGGGGGTAGAGACTTACAGGGACCTACAAACTTAGGAGGTCTTGTACTCCCCTGACACCATAATCAGACTAAACCCAGCATCAGTAATGTTTCTTTTACTTGCTCCAGGATGTCTGGAATTGCTGCCTTCAGCTAATCTGTAATGGAGGCAAACGGGCATTGGGGGTGGGGACGGTGTATGTGGAACAGGACAAGGGGCAGCTCTGTGCTTTCAAGGGGTTTCACTCTGTCAGTTTCAGCAGGGATGAAAGGCTTTGGGTCCTGCTGCCTTCTCTGTGTACATATGGTAATAAAAATATTTACTGTTTGTGTTGGGGTTTTAGCTTTCACTGCAAAGCTCCGAGACTGCCGTACATTGCACTGCGTTGATCCATGTGTGCTCCTGACAGTGAATTCAGCGGTAGCTGTGAATCACGTGTGCTCTAGCACAGACACAACTGGCCCTCCTGCTGTTTGCCTGCTGAAGTGACTGGGCTGAGAGTGGCACCCCTTATGCCAAGGTTGTGCTGCTTCATTTCTCTGGGCTCCAGCTTCCACTGCTGCTGCGAGCATGTTAGGAAAGAAGAGACAGTTTCCAATTTATCTTGCTCTTTGTCTTCACAAATGTCAGTGAAATACTTCAGACTGGATAGGCGCAACTCTAACATGCTTACGGTTTTTATGCTGACACAGAGCTCTGCTAAACCAGAAGGAATCACTCCAAAATCGGCAGGAGCGGAATCAAGCCTTGGAATCACATCACTTCCTTCCACCCCCAGAAATACTCACTGACCTCCTCTTTTCCCCTCCCATCAAGCGGTAGCAATGTAAAATTAAGGAAAACAGCAGCAGCAGGAGCTGCAGCAGCAGCTGCTCCTCCGAGCCCAGTCCTGATGCGGCTGGGAGGACATTCTTTCCTGTGTTGTGGTTTGCTGACTTTTCTCTTTGTCTAGTGTGTAATGGGAACAGAGCTCATGGAGCAGGGAGCACGCTCAAGGCAAATGGCTTCTGTGGGTTGTTTTTTTTTTTTTTTTAACTTCACTTGGGCTGAATTCTGGTCCCAATAGCATCAGTATAAACGTGGGGAAATTTTGCTACTTCTCTGGTCCCACTCCAGGTTTGCCCCAGTGAAAGCAGAAGCAGAAACAGGTTCTGAGATGCTTTCTGGAACATTCCAGCTGCCCACAGCAGCTGTGTACTTTTCTTCACTATGAGAATTATGTCACCTCTGAGGGCTGAAGCCTCACCATCCCACTTGACTCCAAAAGGTACACAGACTGCTTGTCAGGTATGGGTCACCATCCACAGAGGTCTTGTGATGCCCCAGTGTTTTGCAGAGAACATTAGGCTGGCTGGGCTTCTTCAGCAGGGAAGGTGCAAGGAGGAAGGCCAGGGCCCGGCAGGGTGGTGGCAGCCTTTGATTGATGTGAGGGGCTGAACCAGGTAGCTGATGGCTGAAAGCAGGAAATTTCCTAGGTGTGAGCCTGAAAGATGGATCTGGCTGCAACACAGGCTTTTCTTTTCTTGCAGACAGCCACAGTGCTGGCTCGGTGGACCTACTGGTACAAACCTCCACAACAGGATACGTGAGATTCCCTGTGTCACTTCCCCCCAGCTTGTCCCCAGTGCTGATGGGGGTGGATGAGTGTGTGTTGCACCTCAGTGCTTTTTCTGCACAGTGATGATCTTTGATGTGCTTCATTTATTCTCCTAGTCTGATCCAGCCACAAAGGGCGACAAGTTAGTTTATGCTGACAGCAACAGTGATTTTGCAGTGTGAAAGATAAGATTCCAAAGGCAGTGGAATGGCTTGGGATCTTCAATAGTGTAGGGCAGTTCTGTTTGTCAGTGGTGGAACTCATATTTGATAATGTAGTATATCATTTAGCAAACATTTTATTGTTGTAATTTTTTGTTTAATCTCCAATCAAAACTGCTGTTGCTGGAGATATGAGGTCGGGCCTCTGGGGCAACAGACGCAACTATCAGGCCAAACCCAAGAAGCCTCCAAAACGTATATGCACGCACAGACACACACACAAAATGGCAAATAAAAGTCCTTTACAAATAGCTTTACAAACAGGGATATTTAGAGGGAAGCTTGGGTGGGAGGGAGGGGAAGTCAGGCTCTTCTATAATCCAGGCCATTCCCACTGGCATTCATGAGGAGTTTGACATGACTGGCATTTTGGCACCATTTGCAGTGGGAGAAGACACCTGGTCTTGGAAGAGTGTGGTGAAGAAAGTGATTAAATGCTGACCACTTCACTGGTACTCCCTCCGTGGGATTTTGAAACAAACGTTTTCTTGCTAGTATTTTTGTTTGGCCTTGACTTTTCCCTGCTGATAGATTGGGATACTTTTGACACTTCCCAGCCGGTAAGCAACATGTGAGTGCAGAATTCCTCTTTGGGGTGAAGGACACCCACTGCTGTGCTGAAGTAACTCTGCTCTGCAGGGCTGTAGCTCAGTGATGTACAGCTGGGCACTCTGAGAGCACAGTATGCTTCCTGTGAGGACAAATCCATGACAGAGACCTCCCTAGTTTTTCAAGGGTGGGCACCTATTGATTTATTACAGTCCATTCTCAGTCTTGCTGGCTGTACCCTTTCCAAGAAAAAAAAAAAGAGAAGGGAGAAAAAAGAAGTAATTCTGACAGTCCTAAGAAGGTTCTGGAAATGGTTTGTTGCAGTTCAAAAGAAAATTCGCTGCTACTTTCTTTTCTTGGATTGCATCAGTGCCTCTGCAGCTGGCCGTAGAAATTTGATTCCTCATGTAAAATAGGTCAGTCTTTTCCAAGTAAGAAACTATGGCTATTCTGTGTGGGCAATTGACTTCATTGAAAATTTCAGGAGTTGAATTTAAATGAGATGGCAAGCTCAGAATGAAATGGAAAATGTCAGTTTCGGGAGGGGGGGGAAATTTTTTAAAAATTTAGGAGCTGTAGATGCATCTTGGATAGATTCAAGGAAAATCTTTGACTTCATCATGTTTTGAGATTTAGCCTGGGACTTTCATAAAAATCCTGGAGAACTATAGGTGTTGATAGGGTTAATTTGGTAATAGTGCCAGCACCTTTCATTGGTGCTGTTCACAAATGATCATAGCACATATAAACTGGAGACTACAGAGCTGTGGTTTGAGCAGTCCCTAGTGTTTTGTTGCCCTCCCTTGCTGCCTGGAAACTTCTTCATTCTTTGATAACCAGTTTGTTCTGTGAATGAATCACCAGTTCTCCAGAAGAGCGGCATGAAAGCACAGGGTTACACAAGCCGATTTATTCTAGCTTATGTACTTCAGGAGATTCCTTTGGTCCTTGTCCCTTTATCTTTGCTCTTCTCCACTCCACCAGCACTGCTGCAGGGCAGGCAGTGCCATCCTGCATTGCACACGTGGGCTTCTGTGTCTGACATACAAGGGCAGGAGTGACTGGCATAAGATCACTTGGAAATCCCGTAGTAGAACTGAGAATTGTAATATGTAATTGTTTTCTCATGTTTACACAAAAAATGGCTAACAGCAGTTAGAGGAATCCTACTGCTTTATAGTAGTTAAGTTTCAGAACTTTTTTTAGTTCTGCATCTAAGCCCCTGTGATTCTGTGTATGTGCCATTGTTTCATTTATCTTTCTGTCTTTTTATCTGCCTAAGACACCTGATAGATGAGTTCAGCAAGCAAGGAAAGCAAATGGGTCATTTTTTCATAAACACCACAGTCCTATGGAGGGCTTTTAAAACCATTGACTTTAATGCTTTGTAGCCTTTTTAATGTCTTGAAAGTGTATAGATCAACGTGGTAGAAATCTATAATTTACTGTAGGTTGCTGTGTGCAAGGCTCTGTTTGAGGTCTCAGTCCCGTCAGACTGTGGAGGTCCCTGCTAAGACTTGGCAGAAAAAAGCCAGGGAGTGCCACTAATGTAGCTTCATATATTGGAAGTGGCAGCATGGATGTGTAAGTCTTCTGCATGTAACTAAGTTGTCCAGGTTTTCACAAGAAATCCATAAAGGTGCCAAGAGTTTGACTGCCCAGAACATTAGTCCAGCAAATTAGCCAAGAGTACTGCCTTTCCCTTCAGAATTATTTCAAAAGCTTTCTCTTTTGAAACAAACAGTAACTCATGGAAACATTCTCCCACACATTCTGGGAGAATAGAAGATAAGTCAAGACTTTCTGTGTGGCTGCAAGGGCAGAGCTGTGCTCTAGGAAAGTAAATATTCTGATAGCAGATAATTTAATGAAGTCAAATTAATTAAACTAAAAGTATTTATGCTTAATGCTATAAAAGGAACCAAAGCGAATGGAAGGGTTACTGAGCTTGTTTCAAAATTTTATGGTAAACCATTTCAGACCTCTTACTACTTGTCTGAGTCAGTGGGTTTTGTCTTCATGGTTCTTTTTACAGCTTTCAACACAACTCTATGTAATTTGTGTCCCTTACCACCTTTGGAGTAGGCCAGGCTTAAAGTTCAAAGTGGAACAAGGAATTTCACTGCAAAGGAAGATTAATGTAATCAGTTATGTTTTGTATGCAGATCTGGAAGTGTCAAAAATCATTGGACTGAGATTTACTCCTTTGTGGAAAGCCTAGCTGAGAAGTTCATAAGGTAAAGTTTTTTAAGATGACACTTTACTTTCCTATATATAATTCATTTTTTTGTTCAGTCCTTATTAGAAAATGAATTGCTGCTGAAGTAATATGTGATGTGGATCTGGCCTGTTCTTCTCTTTCAGTCCAATGTTGCGGATGTCTTTCATTGTTTTTTCTTCACGAGGCACTACCATCATGAAACTAACAGAGAACAGGCAAGTACCTCCCACAGCATCCCTCCAGAAATACCTTCTATGCTGTCTCTCAAACAGTGAGTGGCCCCACACCCAGAATTTGGAGATCTCTCTTGGTCCTTGGTGTGGCACCAACTGAAATCCTCTCCTCTATTCCCAACTGCGGGAGGGCTTAAGTCTTTGGATGTCCCATTTCAATTTTCTTTTCAGCTTTGTAAGAGAAAGGTAGCACTGAGCTGTCTGTTCTTTGCTGTGGTATTTCACAGTGGGAGAAACTGCATTTCCAGTTGAGGATCCAGGTACATATTTGCTATCCTTAGCCACCCAAATAAGGGCAGTTTTTGTGGAAGGGATCTCAGACCCTGAACTGGTGAGCAAAGGAGTGTATGAGAGTCCCCCAGTGCCCTTGGAAGGCACTCAAAGCCCTGACCATTACACCAGCAGCTGGTTGTCCCCAGTGCTGGAGCAGGACCTCACCAGGCTGTGGCACCCCTCTCCTGGGCTGCCTGCAGACAGCACCCATGCCAGAGGTGGTTTGCAAAGCCAAGTACAGGATTTGTAAGAAAAAAAAAATGGAGCAAAAGTTTGGTTGCCAACTTCACAACCAAATTCTCTTTCTTTAAAAAACAAACAAAAAACCCCAAACCACCATTGAAAAAAGCCCCAACACGAAAAAATCCCACCCTCCAAAAAGTATTATTTTTTAAGTTTATTTTGCCTTATGCATACAAATCCCTGTCATTGGGGTGTTTCTAAGTATTTTCTTTCATTTCAGCTTAAAGCCTTCACTTTTGCTACTGCTGCTGTCTGTGTGAGAGGGCCTCAAGAGTACAGGGCACCCTATAAAATAATGGGAACTCCGGAGTAGATAGAACAACTACTCTCTCAACTTTGTACTCCAGGGACTCATCCAAAGCCAAAAACCCTGCAGGGCTCTTCCCTTTCTGCTGGCTCCCTTGACTTTTGTTTCTGGTCTCCATCATGTATGTTGGTGACAGAGCTCAAACTTGCTTACATTTCCCTGGGTGAATTTGCTCTTTGCAAGGTGGAAGGTAGACAGGAACCCTCTGTTGAACATGGTATTAGAGTGTTCCCTCTCCTGAACTCCTGTTTTCTGTATGGATCACTCTGTGCCTTTTCAGCTCATTTATACTTCTAAATTGTAAAAATGTGCTTTTTTGCTCTAAGGACATCCCCAATCCCAGCTCCTGATTTTTACCTTCATCCCATATAGCCTCCTGTATTCTCTGTAATTGTGATTGTGTCACCTAAAATACCCAGTTGCGAAATGGAGTTTAGAAAGGTTCTCGCTATTCTCTTAAAAAAAGGCTGCCCCATGGCATGTGGAGCTGATGTGTGAACTGCCTATGTCTTACCTGTTGAATATTTGTGCCTTGTGTTCCATTAATATAATGAAAACTTCGTCAAGAATCGGAGTCTTTTGGTGATTAGTGGTCAATTAAATTATTAATGTCCCTGAACAGTCCTCTTGGTTAATAGGTATTTGGGGAGAAAGAAGCTATGCAACAGGTCATGACATGCAAGTGCCTCCGTTTCAAGGGAGTAATCTATACTCCAGGAAGGCTGATCAGTCCCTTGTCTGGGATAGGAAATCCTCACCATTCCCATCCTGTTCTCTTATCTTTTGACCTCTGTCTTTAAAATGGAAAAATCTTGATTCAGGGTGTCCTGATAACCGATTGAATACAGAGTTTTAATTTGTCCCATTTTTGTGACAGGGTCATAAGCTTTTAAACTCTGTTTTGTTTTGCAGTTTGTCAAAGTTTAATATCTGGTATTGGCTTTAATTCAGTCTTATCCTAACTGAGAGTATATGAGAGAAGGAGCAGGGACAGAATTGCATCTTTAAAATATGTTACTCTAATGCCATGCCGTATGTCTGGTTTTGTGCTCCCATGGGTGTTTGGCTGAGAAATTGTGGGTTTTGAAAAAAATCTTGGTTCAACCAGTGTTTCAGCTGATATGTATGCACTCTGTGCAATTGATTGACAGGGTGCAGAATCTAGCTGTGGTACAGGAATATCTCAACAAAAGAAAAAAATAACTTCTAATAAAATGTTTTTCTGGGATTTTTTTGTTGTTTTTGATTTGTGTTTGGTTTTTTTTCAATCCAAAGGGAAGCCATAAGACGAGGGCTCAACATTCTTAAGGAAGAACTGCCTGGAGGAGACACGTTCATGCATGAAGGATTTAAAAGGGTACACATCACAGTACCTACTTTCTTTGTTTTACACATATAAACTTTGCTTACCTCCTGCTGGTATACTTAAGAGCTAACCATGTTCTACACTTTGTTGCAGGCAAATGAGCAAATTTACCATGAAACCTATGGAGGTATGTGTTGTATATCATTCATGTTGTATATCTGCATGGAAAAGACAGGGATTATAGTTCTTTTTATGACCTGCAGTAAACTCGCTGAAAGAAGTACTGGAGAAGGAGTGGTGTTACGCAATACTGCGTTCCATTTTGACTACAGCCCTACTTTTATATGCGTGATTCATGGTTTATTGAGATCAGAGAAGACCAGTATGATCCCAGATCTGACCATTGCAGAATGCAGACTGAACCATTGGAGCCAGAGCTGCCCATCTTGCACACAGGAGACAGGAATTCCCACGTTTTCCTGGTCCCTTCTGTCCTGATGTACCCTGTCTACTTTGTGGTCCCGCGTCCTTGTTCTCATTAGTGTAGGTGTGAGGTAGGGTTTTGCATCAGTGTGAATGATTTGTGTTCAGATTCTGAGTTGCTAAAATGTGCATTTTCACTAAATATTGAGAGGAAAGTGTATTTGTGAGTTTTTTGTGTGCCAAAAGAAGACGTAGTTAGTTAACAAGAGTTGCCTAGTTCATACCCTGGTGTGAGGTTGTTTTCATTTGTAGGCTGATGGTCTCTTTGGAAGGTGGAGAAACAGGTTAGTGCCTTCTTATTAAAATAGGCTGTGAGTGTAGGACCAGCAGCTCTGCACAGTGTTGCAGCATTTCTGCCAGTAAAATCAGGAGTCCTGAAGTGTCCAACTGAAAACAATTTTACTTCATAGCATATAGCTAAGAACTAATCAAGTATTCTGTAAATTGAATTAGGAAGGAAAAATAGTAGAGATCTGGATTTAGAAGCTAAACTACCAGGGAAGAAACAAGGGTTGAAAAGAAAACAAAAGAAGATCTCCAGTTTTTTTCAGCCTTTTTCAAGGGTGCTGGGCAGAAAAAAAAAGGGAATCCAAGCTACTTTTTCTCCCAAGTTGCAGGTCATTTTTTAAGATTTATGTCTGTGTCTGACATGACACGGGAAGGACTGAGTGGCATAAGAAACCTGTCAGAACTAATCAGTCTTTAATTTCAGACAGTATGGGGGAAGACACTTGAAATTGTAACAGATGATTTTGAAAAAATAACAAATACTTGCCTGAAAGTAACATCTATGTGTATTAGTTACTTGGCTTAAGAACTATGGACTCAATATGGTTGGTTGAACCATAGTTTGCATGTTAATTTGGTTTAATTTTGTTAACAGGTTGCATTTTTCTAGGCAGCATTGTAATCTATACTGCATTACATACATAAATCTCTTCAGTCCATGTGACCTTTTCACTTAAGATGGGATATGAAATGTTGCATCACAAGACGTGATTTTTTTTCTAATGAACCTGATCTTAAGGTTTTCACATGCTCATAATTCCTATGAATTTCACTGGAAGTTCTTGTTGCTTGAGAACTGTAGGACTGACCTCCCTATAGAAGCCCACTTCATGCCATGTTCAGTGGTGTTGCTTTTTCAAAGCCTGCTGGAGGGAAAAGGAGGATGGCAGGAAAGCTCCTTTTGCAGAGGTATCTCTTACCGTAGTCTCTGGACAATGTTTATCTAGAGACAAATTAGTCAAGAGAAGAGAGGAAACCTCTCCTTCTCTGTGACCCCATTTTGTCAGTTCTCCACGTGAAAGGTCTGACTGTAATCTCGGTAGGTGCTCTATTTTCTGCAGAACAGAAAGGTCGATGCGTGGACCTTGTTAGAGCAGCACTCCCCCTCCAGCAGTGCTTGTGACGTGAAGGTGCGCAGGTTTTGGCTCGTTGCATACCTTGCATCTGCCCTTCAGCTGGTGTACAACCAAGCCCATACAAATCAGGCTGAGAGTCTGGCCTCACGGGTTTGTATTTATTTGTCAGCAAAAGGGATTGCCTCACTCCAGACTCTTTTTTTCCATTGCTGAATCTTGTATCATGTGTATGCAATCTGTTGTTAACTGTCCTCCGTGTAGGAGTTCGGACTGCGAGTGTGATTATTGCCCTTACGGATGGAGAGCTGCAAGACGCTCAGTTTTATTATGCAGAACAAGAAGTAAGTAATTTTTATGTTTATCCAAACTAATTTGTGTCAAACCTGCACACATTTGGTGCTGGCTCCACTGATTGTATGGCTTTGCACTTAATGGCATTTCTTGGTTTTTTTAGGCCAACAGAGCCAGAAGCTTTGGAGCTATTGTTTATTGTGTTGGAGTGAAAGATTTCAATGAAACTCAGGTAACTTGCTTGCTTTCTCTTGCTGTGTTTTTCTGTTATACTACTGCACAAGTAACAGCATCAGATGAAGGCATTTATTTAATTACTTGAGGCATAAATCATTTTGTGTCACTATGATGTCTTTTAGCGAGTATGAAAGGGCCTGGTTTTGTTCACTGTAATTTTGTTTTCCTCATGATTTATGATTGTCTTTCTTTGCAGCTGTCAACGATTGCTGACAGCATCGATCATGTTTTTCCAGTTAAGGGAGGCTTTTATGCCCTAAGAGGAACCATTGATTCAGTAAGTTGGAGATTCTGAAATGCAGTAAAGGGTGCCCTTTCCTGCATTAATAAAGCATAGATGAAAATGGTTACCAAAAATGCCCTTATCTAAATCTTTTAGATTCTCAAGAAGTCTTGCATTGAGATCCTAGCGGCTGAACCATCCAGTGTTTGTGCAGGAGGTAAGTTTCCACAAGAACAGTGTGTTAAGGCAAATGAATGACACTGATGAAATGTCAGTAACTACCTAATGTGGTATTGGAGCTGAAGCCTGTGAAGGTGTTAGAGCATCCTCTCAGGCCATGGCTAAAGCCCTGCATGTGCCTTCTCATCTTGAGAAAAACATTCTGACAAAAAACATGTAGCTGCTGTGGCTGAGTACCAGCTTGGAGAGTTGACAGAGGTAACACTCAGCAAATTAGGGACACCACTTTTTAAGAAATCTGAGAGAGAGAGAGAAGAAAAGTAATGTAAAGCCAGACTGACAGAGGTGGTTTAGGGTCTAAAGGCAATCTCTCACAAATTTCTGAAAAGACTGCATTCCTGGGATCTACTAGGACTTGTCAGCAGTTAAAACAAGATTTTGCAAACATTTACAGAAATTTAAGGTTTATTGAACTAAGTATAATTTGCTATATAGGCCAAGATGCCTCTTGTGTTTTCCAAAACGCTAATGTTTTACTTATTTGAAAGAACCATTATTCTTTATGGTAAACATGAAGGATACCCAGAGGAGTTGTTGATAATTTCATGCCTTTCATGTCTAGTATATTTAACTGAGATTTCTTCTGGTTTGTTAGCAATTCTCTTGCTGTATTTTTGTCTACTTTAGAAGCTATTGCAGCAGAGTAACAGTGACACCATAAGTTTGCTGGGAGGTAGTTTTCAGCATGGTTATTTAGCTCTAGTGTTAGTGTCTTGTGTTCATTTCCTTGTACACTGTATAAAGGAGCACATAAAAAATGGCAATGATGCATGAAAGCTGACCTTGAAAACAGATAAAATATGAAACACAGGAAAAATTTAGTATCACAGAAGAGAAATTGTTGACTCTTCATTTCCACATGTCAATCACGATATGATCTTACCCTGAATGTTTCAATTTAACATGAAGCATCCTTGTGTCTCTTGAATTATTCCTAAGTATGTTGTTGTGGACTAGATGTAAACTCTTATCTGTAGAAAATTTGAAGGTATGATTTTAATTTTAAAAATATTGTGGAGTTGATTAATAAAAACAGTTTTAAAGCGTTGACATTTAAACTTTTTATCTCATAATGATACTTTACTATTTTTGCTTAGTTATTGTATACCTAACAATCTTTTGTGCAAAGCTTATTGCAAGCTGTACTGTTCAACAAAAATTCATTTAGCTACATGAAAATGTGCGTGTTCCAATAGGAGGGATTTCAGTAGTATTCTTTCAGTTGTTTGGAATGATGTTAAGAATATTGGAAAGTTGAATTTGAAAACATTTTTTTCAAATAGAATATTGAAAATATCTTTATGGAGTATTTGAGAAAATAAATTCTCAAGAAAAAAAATTTCTTTCAATAAAATTAATGTATTTCAGCAAAAAGAGTAAAATTTCTGGTTTTTTCACAAAGGATAATGAGTTCAAACCACTTCATTTTTTGCTAACCCTGCTAGGCAACAACGTTATGACAAATGTGATTAAAATTACACAAGTGCACTTTAAAAATAGTTTGCCCTTAAAAAAAAAAAAAATATTGTTGCCTTACTTGGACACGTAGAAGTTTTTCATTGTCTTTGTGGCTTTCAAACAAGGCCAGTATAAATTGGGCAGAATCAGTTGCTGTGTATTGCTGCTGATTCAGCAAGGTACCAGCACTTCTTTCACTTAAATTCTGAGGTTTGCTCTGTCGCTGTCAACCTAGCAAGGGCTGGCACATGGTGAAGCTTTGCTGCCCAATCCTCATGTGCTTGAAGGTTTGTTTGTAGCAGCAGAGAGCTTGAAAATGGGAGGAAGCCAAAGCTGCAGCTCCACATGGTGTACAGTTTGTATACTGTTGTGTACTGTTGTATTTAAAGTATTAAAGTCTTCAGCACTAAGAATCAGGCCTGTAATAGCATTTATTATTATCCCCCAAGCCACAGCTGAAATTACCTCCCACAAGAGGTTTTACAGCATGAGGCTACAAATATTTATGTTTGTGCTTAGATTTATTATCCTTTATTATTCTACTTACTTCAACGTAGCTGGAGGTTCATCTGTATAGCTGTGTGCACCACTGTCTCTTGGAAGGACTCTACTGGGATTAAACAACTTTTTTCATGGTAGTGTGAATCCAGATCTTGAGCTCAGTTCACTGGACAGTTAAAGTGCTACTCTATATGTAATGTGGTTTATTTTTTTTAATGTGCTTCATTTGGACTTCATAGGCTTCACTATTTTTTGCATTACTGTCAGAATTTTTATGCATTTTAAATATAGATAATTACTGATATAGTTTACTGCTAATGTATTGCTTTGTTAAGATATATAGCCACTGAAAACTACATCAAAATATATATATATACACACTTGCATGGTGGATATACCCACTGGCTGAAAATTAGAATGTAACATTTTCTAGAAATTCACCATTCCTCACCCTTTTAGGTTGGGAATGTTTGTTTTCTTGGTTGGTTTTTTACATACATAATACAACTTTGCATTTCAAAATGATGATTGAAAAATAATAAACCTTTGGAAAGAGTGCAATATATTATCACATTCTCCAGAAAAGGTATTTATCTGTTTACAGCCTTGAAATGTATACCTGTCTACGCTTTTTGTATGAAACTTAGCTGAGTGAGATGATAATTGGTGTAGCCTTTATTTAGCATTGCTAATAATTTTTGCAATTTGGTTTGAGGTCATAAGGGGTTTGTGTGGCTCAGTGGAAACAAGTTATGATCAGGGATTAAAGCAGGGTCTGAGCCACTCCTTGGAAGTGTTCTCATAGTTACTACTGCATTGGTGATTACTGATGACCTTGGCTTCATTTGTGATTTGCCAGAGGTTTACTAAAATGCTAATGAAACAATTTCTGTGTGCTGACAATTCCAGTTGGGACTCTGGCTTTCTGTGACGAAGCTATCTGGCAAGTTACAAATAGATCTCGTCATATTGTGACAGCTATCTGATGTTTAATGCTTTTTGACCCTGCAAATTCATTGTCCCCAATGTGGAGCAGTGTAGTCGGGTCCTTCGTGTTCCCTCTGATTTAAAGTGACCAAGACATGCAGCCTGTAAACAGGCTATCAGTGCAGCATCAGAAGTGCCTCGTATCCCGTTTGACAGCATCATTGCTTTGATTATGCTTATGGTACGCGGATGTGATTGAAAGGTTTTGTTGGATGTGGCATCCTACTGGCCACATCAACTACCAGGTGTGGATGCAAGCAGTCAGCTTCTCATCAGAGTCAGAGAAGCGGAGCCGACAGCACAGCCAGTGCACACCAGCTTCAACCTACCATCTCGCTGCCAGCGCCGCCCGGTTATTTCAGTGCTGACCTTTTTCCCTTCGCTGTCTTGTCAAAAGCTGCAATCTATGATCTGACAGTAACTAAGGCAGAAAAGGACGCAGCCAGAGCCAGGGCGCAAAATTAAATGGAATTAGCCATTTCAACAGACCATCACCCAGAACACGCTAATGCTCCAGAGCAACCGAGGGGACAGGCTTCTGAACAGCAACAACAAACCCAGTACCAGCTGTTTACATTTCCCTGCAAGTCTGGTATATTGTCAGCTTGTGCAGGTGGACAGGTTACTACCCAATCACTTGTTCACAGCTGACTGCAGAGTGGCAGTCACAGTGAAAAGAATGGCAGGAGAGGTAAACTGTCCTGACAAGACTAAACTTCTAGATGTAGCTTTTACCTTTGATGTCTTGTATTGAAAGTTTCATACTTGGTGCATCTTTTTAAAGCCACTGAAACAGCTACCAATTAAGCTTTTGTGATTGCTGCCTTTTAAGGCCATTAATTCATAAGAAGGGGAAGAAAAATTTAAGTGCCGTTTTGTTTTAGCAAGCTTCTTTTAAAATGTAAAATTGAGAATGGGAAAAAAACTATCATCTTGGCTGGGTGTTCAAGCCACTGTGAAGTGGGCTGGCTACGAGCAAGTCTGGCACTGTGTGGTCCCAGACAGGTAGTTCTGGTGGGTGAGCAGAGGCCCAGCTGCCCTCAGGGCTGGTCATGACTCTCAGCTCTGCTGGTGAATAAAGGGATGCTCATCAAGAATAATTCTCAGTATATGAGCTGCGTTAGATGTGGAATGGCTGAAGGCATGAATCTGACTAAGAGTAACTCAAGATTCTGGAGTAAGAAGCAGATGAATCTGCCCTACAGTCCATTTTCATTTGTTTAAGGAAGTGCCCACCACCCCCAGTGAGAACCAGGATGTATAATTGTATAACCCTTCCCATTAAAAAGAGGCCAAATTCTGATGCTGGATTTGTGTATTTGGCTCTTGCTGTGCTCATTGAGATCTCAAATTTTATCATCTTTCTTTAGCAAGGTGCCTAAGCACATGTTTCATTTCAAAATTCACTCCAGTAGATACTTTCTTTTTCTCTTCTCAAAATATCTCTTTGATTCCCATGTACCTTGTGGTTTTTGTCACTTCAGAGCCCTGCTCTAGAGCAAGTTACCATGATGGAAACCAGAGTGTGGATTTCCAGTGCTTGATCGTAATTTGTCAGTGCCCTAGTCCAATTCACTTGGAGTTGCATTAGATCTCAATGTAGTGAGAATGGCAGTGAGTGAGAGTGTTTTTGGCAAAAACAAGCTGTTGGTACAGAAAAGTTAAAGCACTCCATGTCCTTGTGCTAGCTTGCCTTGCAGTAGCTTGATAATGAAGGCAATGATGGGTATAATGAGTTTCAAAAGTATGCTTTAAGCAGATGAGGCTGAATGTATTTCAGCCACCTTTGGGCCTCACGCAGCATTATCCAATAACGATTCCTTCCTCCAAAGCATACAGATAACATGGCAATACCTTGTATGGAATGTTACTGAAAGCCAAATCTTACATCGCTAAAAATCGTGTACTGCTCCCCTCAATCCTACCAACATTAGTTTGCTCTCCTTTTTAGCATGTTCATCACAGTTTAAATGATGATGCATGTAGACTTGTTTATGGTTTTATTTGCTACTAGTGGGGTACTATATAATTTATTCATATTTTTCTATGTGAAGCATGAAGATTAATTGGTCCTGTGTTGTGCTCTTATACCCCAGGTATTAGGCTGGTCTCAGATGCTGCTCAGAGGCTGGTGTGAGAGCCCTGTGGAGGATTTGGTTAAACTGGGAGATTCATGCATGAAAGTGCAACTTCTGTACTTTCCCTTGCTGTGTGCCAGGGATCTCAGCTGTCAGCTTGTGTGCAGTGTCAAAGGGAGTTTCAAAAGTGTGCTGGGGACAGAACAAATTTGTAGCACCTCTCCACCTGCCTGCATTAAAGATGTTATCTCTGTGGTCAATGTAGCGGCCACAATGGCTTTTTGTCCTAGAGGGAAGTTTCCCCTGCCACTTCCCTTCCTGGTGCGTCTTGTGCCTAGTTCAGCAATTCAGGCTCACCCTAGCAGAAAGGGGACTATGGCTCTGTGTTGGGCTTCACCTGTGCACAGTAAAAGGGAGGGAAGAATAGCAAACTGTTGTGTTGTTAGAGCTCCGAGGAGAAGTGCTAACTATGTAGGTTACTAAGGAATAACTTTAAAAGCTTGCTGGGGAGAAGCTGGCAAAACAAAGCCAGATTTCTTTATACTTCTCTTCCTCAGGTTACCTTTCCTATCTCTAACTGTGCTGGATATGGTGACACCAGGTGCTTTCATGATAGACATAAACTCAGCAATCCTAGAGACCTCTACCTGTCTCTATCCCTTCCTTTCCCCTACATGTTTCTATTTTTAGTAGATGCTCAGCCAGGCATTACCTAACTCTCTGGCAATAGAGTTATTTTGTAGGTATGTGTGTAAGCTCAGTGCACTGCAATGTGATCAGTAGTGGAGGGCATGTCCAGTTGGGATCTCACTTCTAACACATTTAGCTTTACTCAAATGCAAAACTGCTCTGTCAGTAAAAAGGCTATTGGAATGTTTGCCAAAAAACCCAAACCTTATGATGCTTCTCCTACTTGAATGAACAAATCGTAGTCGCTTATCACAATAATGTCAAGAATCACAGGTGCCTTCCCTATCAGGACTAAGGCAACAGAAGTTGTGGCACATCTCTTCTTGTGCTACTGGTGGTTTCAGCTGCTGGGGCAGGGATGTGGGGGAAGAACACAAAGAAAATGGCGGTGCCTGGGTCCTTCGATATTCCCGTGCAGAGCAGACTTTAGTGGGGCTGTGCATGCACTCATTGCATGGGCAGGAGCACTGTTTTTTCCCAGGATTTGTACCAGATACGCAACTTTCTCTCTGAGTCACAGGAGTTTTAGGAGGGGAGTTCTGTCTGTCAGCATCTGCCTGAACAGAGCTGCTGCTGAAAGCCTAGTGCCATCTGCCATGAAGATTAGGGGGAAGGACTGGTACTTGTGGTTAACAAAGGTGTCTGCCCCAAAAGCCGTGGAGGAAGCAGGAGATAACATCAGTCAAGTCAGTTTTACTGTGGCGCCTTCAAGGCATTACAGTTCTGTGTTACACTTGTGGGAGCTGATTTAAGACAAAAAGAAGACTCTGAAGCACTAATGCCACTCTTGGACATTGCTGCTGAATAGAGAAAATGTCAGTGTGAATGTTTTATTTCAGGCATAGGGCAGAGAACAGCAACTGTCGTGTTTTAATTCAGGTAACTCTGAACAGAAATGCTGTATTTGAGTTATTTCTCATAAATCTTCTGTATTTTCGCTTACAGAATCCTTTCAAGTTGTGGTAAGAGGCAACGGCTTTTATCATGCGAGAAATATCGACCAGGTACTCTGCAGCTTCAAGCTCAATGACAGCCTCACTATCAGTAAGTTTGCATGCTGGTGGATTGCAGTGACCCCTGTGGCTGTGTCACCTCACAGGACGCAGGCCAGTTCTCATCCATGTTGAGGGGAGTCCTTGCAGCATATGTGAGAGGGACCTGGGGCAGAAGTGTGCACTCAAAAGAAGCTGAAATTCATCCTTATTCAATGCAGTGACCTGTGGGCACTGTGTTGTGAGCACTTGCACCGGGCATGCTGCTGCACAGTGACCTGAGCACCATTGTAGTGATGCACGTGGGTCCTGCATACAGCAAGAGAGGACTGGGGATCAGGTTTTAAGATGGAAGCTTAAAATTGCTTCCTATTCCCTTGTTCATCACCAGTAAAAAGAAATAGTGCTATCTTGATCCCCTGGTGGTGTTTTCAGAGTTTTTATTCACCAGTTTAGAGGACGATTGCCATAAAGCCAGGCCTCCTAGGCACACTCTGCTCCTCTCTGACACCAGTTGCTGGTCCCTGTAACGTGGAAACTCCCTGTCATTGCTGTGCTGAACAGGGTCTTTTGTTTGCTGTCTCAGCAGCCAGGCAAGGGACTAAATGGCCAAAAAAAGATGGATTATCCAGTTTCTTAGCAGTCCTCTCTCATTCCTGAGAAGCCGTGTATGTCTGGCAGAGTGAAGCATGGTTTGGGGAGGGGAGCTCTGCTCCTTTTTCGTATATTGCTACCCTTGTGGCCTAAGCACAGTAGAGGCTTTCATATCCTGTCATGCCAGACTGGTGCCTTTCCTAGCAGTGAATACACATACAAGAGGGAGCACATGAATTGCTCCTTCATTTCCCATCCCAGTTGTCTATGTTGACACTGTAGTCAATCAGCTCTGGTGGTCTTGCATTTATTCCACTTACAGATATGCTTTAACCAGGATTTGTTTTTTGTGGTTTATCAGCAAGACAGACTTTTTGCTTTTTCTTCCTTGTTCCCAGTCATTAGCACCTTGACTGGACTTCACACAGTGAGTGCTGACCTGGGCCTGGAAATACACAGGAGGGAAATTGCTCTGATTCCATTCCAACTCCATGCTGTGTTCTCCTTGGGTTAAGTTTGCAACAGATGTTGTGATGAGATGCTGGTCTATGCTGGCTTTTTTTCCCTCATGCTGGCCCTAAAACATATCCCTGATTTCCATGCCCTCATCTCTGCCAAAGCAGGGAAATGAGTTCTGCCTTCAGGTGTGCTTGAAGTGGGTAAAGCATGAAGGAACAACTTTTACATCTGTTGTTGCTTGAGTTAATTTTTTTCCTAGATAAAAAGAGTAAACAAGCCTCTAAAATACAAATAAGATGGCAGCTTTTATCAGCCCGTTATTCCCTTGGGTTTGATTCTTGTAGACCAGTCTTTCTCCAGGCTGGCACCACGGTTGCTTTGCTGGCCATTCAGAGCTAAGCTATAGTCACTGGAGTGATGTGTATGCTCTTGTGCCTCAGCTTACACACTTTTGGTGGAGTGACAAAGCAGGATTCCTGCTGGGCCTCCTGTCTGTATTCACAGGACTTGGCTTTCTGGAAGTGACTTCTGAAAGCAACAGGATTAACACTGCTGATTCCTGGAGCAGTGGAGTGCAAGGAGGTGGGAAGACGTGTACCCTTGTGTTTGACTTTGCCTGCACCAAACCCTTATAAACATGGGCTGTTTACAGATGATGCTGCCACAGGGGGGAGGTTGGGTCCAGGAGAAACAGCTAGTGCAGAACAGGTCCTCATGGTAACATCAGTCATGGCCCCTCTCTGCCTCTTTCCTGTAAATGACCAACCATCATTTGGGTTTGGGTTTTTTTCTCCTCAGTGTTTTTCCATTTCAGCTCCACCCCATCTCTCTCCTTCCTTTTTCTTGGGCTCAGACAATGCAGCCTTGGATTCTCTTCTCTGTGTGTTTGGACGTAGGTAGACAAAAATTGAACCCTAAATTTTTAAGCCCTTGAGTAACTTGAGGGGTCAGAGTATTCCGTGTGAGTAGAGGTTGCATGTAATTTTAAGATAGCCATGATGAATAGTGCTCAAAGCTGAATTCCAAATGCTGATCACTGCTGTCAGGAACAGAGATAAAATTCCAATTCTTAGCTGTGATATCCGTAGCCTGATAGCATCATGTTGGCATGAACAGGAATGGTTTTTCTGTACTTGGATTTGTAATCAGGGAGTATTGGTACTTGCCAATATACTGAGTTCATCTTTGGCTGTCATTGGTGTCAGGGCTTCTCAACAGTGTGGCCTGCTTGGTAGAATTTGGTTTTTTCATCCCTGATAGTTATATTAATTTCTTTTCAGATGAAAAGCCGACTTTTGTTCATGATACGTACTTACTCTGCCCTGCCCCAGTGATAGAAGATGCTGGACAGTGAGTATTGCTTTCCAGCAGGTGTCAAGAGAGTGGACTTCTGGGTGAGGATGTCATTACTGAGCCAAAGGCTCAGGATTTTGCCCAAAGTGTCAAGCTAGTAAATTCGTGTGTTTGTGTCATATTGCAGCTCTCTCCTTTGTGCTAAATCCTTTCCTAGTAGGAGCCAGCATAGCTCTATTTGATGTTGGGTCTTCAGCACAGTTTAACCAAAGGTCTTGTTGGACCGTGGCCCCGTATCATAGAATCACAGAATGGTGATTCCTTCTCTCTTCCTATATACTGTTTTTTCAGACTAAAAGGTGATTAAATTCAAGAAAAACTTTTTAATTTTGATGGAAAGGAGATGCTTGATTTGAATTCCTTTGCTGCTACTGTGTATGTTGCTTCCTGTACTTAGCTCTGCTGGGTCTGATGTTGATATTTTTCAGCCTTTTTAATCCTGTAGACTTCTGGGAGACTTGGCACAATGCCCTACCTTTTCCCTAGGCAATATTGTGGGTGCTTAAATACTGTGCTGGGGCTAAGGGTGAATGCCTTCCACCCCTTTTGTATTTGTGGGGGAAGGAAATTAATTTGGTGAGGTTTTGTCTTTTTTTTTTCTTATTATCACTTTAATTTTTTTTTCTCCCTTGGACTCTTTTTCTGCCATTGGAGAATGGCTAGAGAAGACTTTTCTTGAATTTCACTGGCATTTCAGTGTTTTTACCTTTCTTGATCTCAGTGCAGATGTTCTGGATTTGCTTGGATACAAAAGAATACATTCTGACTCATTGACAGAAGGGTTTCTTTAAATAAATAAAAAAACTTTAAAGTTTCTTGTGCTATCTACAGTAGTACTGCTATTGTCTGAGGCATTCTGTTATGAATCACTGTCCTAGTGCCCTTTGCCCCAGGTGGGATGGGATTTTTTTCATAAAGAGCGTAAGTCCCAGCTCAATTAAAGTAACAAGAAAAGGGTGGCTCCTGGGCAAGGAGGGAGTCAAATGCAGGTAAGTGCCTGAGGCCGTGAAAATGCCCTGACTCAATAGGGCATGCTGTCCGTGCATGCTCATAATCCAGTGGCTAAAACACAGTAAAGGTAACAATGGGTGTAAAGATGACACTAAAAATAAACGTATCTGTTTTGTGCTCTAGGGTGGTTTTCCTACAAGTCAGCATGAACAACGGGCTAACGTTCATCTCCAGCTCTGTCAGCATCACCAGCACACATTGTGTAAGTAATTCCAATGGGGCTTGACAGAGGAACCATGAGACCTTGGAAAGAAATGGTTGTTCTTCAGGCAAAGCCTCCTTGAGTGAGCATGAGCTCTCTGCACCTTTTCCATCACTGCTACTGATCCAGCCGCTTTTGGGAAAATAACCAGGGCAACTTAAGATCATATTGTTAATGATGATGGATAGATCATGATAGATTTTCTGAGTAAAAAATTACAGTAAAAGGCACCCTGCCCGTTCCTACCTCAGGAGAGAGATCCTCAAAACTAGGATCTTAACAGAAGGACATTTGGGAAAATGATGGAAGGAGCATCAGGGAGCAACACTCTGTTGAGCCTTGGGGTCTCTGATGGGACCTGGGGTAAAAGATACAACTATTAGGACTTGTATCTGGAAAGGCCACAGAGGGAAAGGACAGTCATGCCTGTCCTGCATCACACAGTCAAAAAGACCAGGTGGAGTGTCAGGGATAAACAGCTAGAAGTGATCCTCTATGAAAATCTGATTTTTAGAATCAAATAAGCAAAATTAAGAAACTGACTAATAGATAAGCAGGTATCTTCCTTGCCTTGGTGTAAAAATAGTGCCCGTAGCTGGTGCAAGCAAGTACAGTAATTAAATATGTGACCTTGTGCTTGTGGTCTAAACCAAGCTGGGTGAAGTACCTGATAGCAGTTTGTATCAAACTTGAGCTTTATTGTTATTAGTGTCAAAAGGACTTCTATAGCCTATGCCAAATGCTGTCATATTGGTTTGTAATCATTGTTGGCCATTTTGACAGCTGGAGAACAGAAGAGCAGGAATGCAGATAGAGGCGACTGGAACTTGTAAATCTAATTTTCTGAGGTTTTCAGCAGTGAAGGTGGGAAACATCACACCAGAATGCTGAAACAGTCTGGGTTGCAGGGACTCAGTTTAGCAGAGATGTGTTTACTTCTTTACTGGATTATTTCTATTCTGCCAAAACTTTCTTCCAAATTTTCTGTACTGTGGACTGATATTTTCACATTTTATTCCACTCTTTTACCTCAGGTACAATAAAACCTTTCAAGTCTGCAGTGAAACATAAGTGTTAACTGGTGCATTTAGTTACCCATATGTAATCTATTTCTGATGAAGACTGAAGTCTCAACCCTAACTGGGGTTCCTAAAGGCCAGAGCATAGAAGAAAGAAGCTTTTTCTTTTGGTAGCCTTAGGATAAAAAGAGGAATCCAATCTCCAGTCGTGTCAATCTGACAGTTTTTGACCAGCCTCTTGCAGATTGAATGTGAAGGAGCAAGGAAGCCTGATTTGCAGCTGATACAAAAACACTGTCTCGTTCCCGTTGTGTCCCATAAGCAGGGAGGTTGGCAGTTCAGTTTCCAACTTTGTCTTAATTTCATGCATTTCGCTCTTCTCGTTTTAGAGACTCCCTCCATTTCCTTTCCTCTCCTGTTTCCTTTTCTCTGGGTGGCAGTCAGCTGGCCTGCTCAGCTCTCCTCCCCAGCTGGTCCTTCTGTCCTTTCTGTACAGTAAGTATCTTCACTATAATCCAAAAGCCTCTGTGTGATCCCTGTGCTTATTTCTGTTCAGCTGCATGAAGTCTGCTATTTTCTTTCCAAAGTCCAGCTTCTCTATGGTGCTTTGTATCATTAAAATCATTAAAAGAAGACTCTTTAGCTTCTTGCTGCCAGCAGCTCCTAAGCTAAGGCTGGCAAATGTCTCAGTAATTTGTATGATGCCTGGGAACAAAGGCTACAAAAGAAGGAGGTAATGTGTGTCTGGAGTAATAGTAGCAGTGGTACTGCATTGCCACTGTGCTTGGATTTGTTTTTAAGGAGTGCAGCAATACTTCTTAAAGTTATGCTTGATTTTTACTCACCCATTTTTCAGCAAACTGACTTCACTGGGAATTCATTTCTCTTCAAGTCTCTGCTTTCCAGATGCATTAGTTGTACATGGGACCATGGGAGGACCAGAGAGGGGGGCTTAGCACTGAACTGCAGCTGGGTACTCTGTCCTCTAACAGGACTTGCTTGAGCAGGGAGTCTGGCACATGTTGGAGCAATCCAGCTGCTCCCTGGCCAAATGAAGCTAAAATAGCACATCCTAAAACAAGTCAGTTTGTCGCATCTATGACAAAAAGCCACAGAGCAGTGTAGGGATGGTGATGCTGTGACAAAGATGTGGGATGCTGGGTTACCTGCCTAAAAGCATGGAATAGGAGCTGTGTTTGCGTTAGTCCCATATCGAATGTCAGTCCTGACAGCTCTAGGAACTGGCCTGAGAGAGAACTAGGCACTACCCAAATCAGTCACTTGAGATCTCACCCAGACTTTGCAAAGCTCTTACCAGCTGGTACTTTCCACCCTCAGCCTTTTCATTGTCTGAGGGGCAAACAAATGCACTTAGAACAGTGAAGGGAATCTCTGTTATTAGAAGGGGCTAAGCATCAGTTTCTGGTGTCATGGAGATTCAGCAAGTAGTTCCAGATTTCATAAGGTGAATCTCATGGACTTTTATCATATAGAAATCACTTTTGGAATTTGGTTTCTTTCCCTTTATCCTTCCACCTGTCCTTCGAAAATCTCTTACAGCTTCCTCTCTAGCCAGCTCTTACCTCAGCCTGACTGACAGATCTTTCTTCAAGCTCTTTTCACATCTTCCTAGCCCCAGGCTTTCCTCTAGTTTGCTGTTAAGTTTTGCCTGTTCTCTGATACCCCTGTTGCTGGTGACTTGAACCTCTTCTCAAATTTTGAAAATCTACCACTGAAGAAGTTTCTTTTCCCAGTATAAAAAAAAAAATAGCTGAAACACCGGAGTTAATATCATTCCCGAACCCAGTATAGTACAAGGATAGGGCATGTCTCAGGATGCCACTGCCCATATGAAACAAATGTTTACTTTCCAAAAGCCACCTGCTCTGTATGTTCTGCAGGAAGCAAGCAGCATATGAAAACCTGATTCCTGTAGTCATAAGAGCAATAGAGAATTAATCTCTTCTGAATGCACTAACATGAAATGCTCCAAGTGTAAAGGATCCATCAACATTTACACAGAAAAATCAGAGCTGTGATTCTTTTTGATTACCTAGTTGCTCTGAAAAGCTAATTTCAAGTGTTAACACTTGATTTTTTTTTTCCCCTAGTCATTTTAAAGAAAATTTAGCTTTGATTTTGAAGGTATAGACCCTTAGCTCTGCATCCCCAGAGTCTCACTGTTCTCTGCAGAGAGATCAGTGGATAGAAGAATCAAAAATGTTTAAGACAGTTTTTACAGTATCTCATTAAAAATAGTCAAAACAGCCCTAAGAAGCATACCGAGAACAAACAGCATAATTGACGGGTTTGCATAATCAGTCAGGCAAAGGTTGGGTGAGCATTTTGAGTCAAGAGGCAACACAGGCGGGCTTGGGAGCTGATGCACTGAGCAAGTTGTGCTCTGTTCTATGATACTGACATGTGAACAGTTATCCATAATGTCTGAGCTCCAATATTCCCATTCTTTGAATATCAGTATTTGCATATTCTGCATTTCTAGGAATGAAAGGTTACTCTGCACACCTGAGAGTCTGCGGTCATGTAGTTTGCAATGCCATTCAGACAGCATTAAGGGACTTGTCAGCACAGAATGGGTTGTATACAAGTTTAACCTTCTTGAATCTAGTGGGCTATAAATATACCATAAATTCATACATAAATTACACACGCTGCAAAGAGGAGATGCTTCCCTGGTTTTGTGAGTTCAGATACTGATGTGATCCTAATGATAATAGTGATTGACTGCACAATCTACCTGAGACCTCATAGTGAGGGAAAGCTGACTCTAAATGTTTAGCTTTAGGACTCCTACCTTCTTTGAGACATATGAAGGTAACTGAGAAATAATCATCTTGCTTGCAGCTGACTGGAACCATCCTTTTCCTTGCTCTTCTGATTCTCTTTCTGCTGCTGGCTCTGGCTCTTCTGTGGTGGTTTTGGCCCCTTTGCTGCACAGTGGTAAGTACAGTTTTTTTCATTTTATTGACTTTGTTTCATCTATTCTCAGGCAAAGCACAGAGTTAAAATGTTGGAGTGGGTGGTTAACCTTGCTTAAGAAAAATGCTGCCACATTTGTAAAGCCGTAATTCAAAAATTTGCTTGAAATGCTTGTTGAAGTTACTCTAGTCTGGGTTTTTGATTGTTTCAAGCCGTATGTAATTTTTACATTGAATGAGAATTTTAAATAAGCTCAAGGATGTGACTCAAGTTTCTGTAGTTATCAAGACCTCCTTTAGACCAGCTCTGGAAACCTGCTGCATAAAAGTGTAATGGAGTTGATTTACTAATGTGTGCATAAGCTGTTATAGTCCTCTTTAAAGACAAGAGTTAGGGGTTGTTTTGCATTTTGTTGTTTGGGATTTCTTTCATTTATTCAGAAAAGCTGCAGATTCTGAGCAAATATCTTTGCACTAACGTGGTAGTTATATGGTATTTTTCAGGCAGAACTACCAGGGTTACTTACTCTAGAGCACTCCTTAACTAATCAGACAGTTCAATGCAATGGATTTAGCATCTCATTCGGATTTATTTTATGCCTGCTGAAAAGCAGTGGGGCTGATGAGAGGATTGAATGGGGGGGAATGAAGCAGGGTGACTCATTTGTGATATGGGCAAGAAAGCAGAGAGGACATACTATTGAGATGGATGAACCCTACCATTATCTCAGATTTCTCTACTGTTTGTTTATTCCAGGTGATCAAGGAGCCACCTCCACCACCGCCTCCAGAGCCTGTAAGTGTGTTATTTTTGAGCTGTGGCACTTCTGCAGCCACTGTGCTGTACTGTGCTGCCCAGGAATGTGAGCCCTGTAGGTGTCTTAATGACACCTTGAAGGCTGTGAGAGGAAGTCCTCTGGCTCAGGGCAGTTATTTCTGCCTTCTGCCCTCTTTATATACATACAGCAAAACTGCTTCCATCCAGAGTGAAAACAGTTGCATAACTCAAAAATCCACAGACCAACAGTTCCTATGGTATTTTGTGCCTTCTGCTGTGCATCAAACAGGTGTGTAAGCAAATCTTTGCTTCTCAAGCTGTGTTGACATCTGTCTCTCCTCCAGTGAAGCTGCCATTGTTCTCAGCAGGAGTTTAGCCCAGATTGCCAGTAAGGAACAGTCTGGCAGCTGGAAAAAAGGACAGCAAAGGCCACATTCTTGTGGCTTTGCTACAGGAGAGGAGACAAAAGCCTGCCCTGGCTGTGGCTCTTCTGCAGAGTGACCTTTGGAAGGACATTAGCCTTTCTCCATTTAGGTTTTGAGCTGTTTGAGGCAGGGTTGTATTTAGCTCTTTTGGGGACAGTAACTCACTGACCCTGACCTCAGCTTAGTTTCACTGTACTAATTTCTTGAAAATAATAGTAGTAAATAAAAGCACCTCCAGAGACAACTTATGCCTGCCTTTATTTCTCTCCTAGACATAGACGGTTAAATGATGGAAAAATACTTGCCTAACCCACAAGAGAAGCTTATCGTTTACTGCTAACTTGCTGTAACTTGGCATGAATGTAAGGAGGCAACCACAGCTGCTGTTTTGAGGTTGCTAGAGGCCACCATTACTGTGTACGTGATCCTGTTACTTGTCCTAAGCAGCAGCACTGTGACAATTTAACTTCAGAATGCACACCAGAATTCATGCTGGAGTTAGTGTGATTAGTGCTATCACAAAGCCTGCAGCTGCAGCCATGCTGCATTTGAAGGAGGTTTCAGAGAGCATCACACCGCTGCAGAAGTTGCAGAAGCTTTGCAATTTTAAATGCAATCAAAGAGAATGAACAGATGTAAGCGTCCAGGAATAACACAGAATACAGATGTTACCCATCCCTTTTCTTGGCCTTGTCTTTATCCGGTATGGATTGTCATAATCATGCGTTCTAATAACTGTAACTGTGTAATGGATTTCATTACATTTAGCTCTTGGCTCCCTAGGTATGCTGACCTGCCCTTTAGCTGATACAGTGTGGTATTGCTACTGTTAAACTGAATATAGGTGTGTAAAACTCGTTCCAAAGCACGAGCATTAGATTTCCATATGGTAGCTGTTAATGTTGCTTTGCTGTGTGTTCAGGGTAGGGGATATTTGGTATAAATCCTTTATCAACTGGAAAAGTATCAGCTGTTGCTATTGCCTCTGTCCTGCTGGAGTGAGGCTTGCCAGCAGCAAGAGCTGTTAGACATGAACACTTTAAATCTGTGTTACATTGCATGGAAGAGGCAGAGGATCTTATATAATACTCAGGTTCACAGTGAAATCAAATATAAATGAATTAAAAATGTTGATGTAGTTCACTGGGTACTGGTTTAGATATGGCATGAAATGGGATAAACTGTGTGTATTTGTTGTACTCTGAAAAAAAAGCTAACTGAAACAGCACCAAACCCAACACCAAACCGCAATACCTCCATTGCATGTTGATTTCCCCAATTTAGGATAAAAACAAAATAACAGGAACAAAAAAAAAAGGTAAAACAAACACCAAAAAGCCAAACCACAACAATAAAAAACCCAAACTCAAACTCCCCTTCCTAGTTAATGCAAATGCCAACTCTAGTCTTGCCTGGCCATACTAAAGAACTTGTTGGAGGAACTGACCCACTGAACCGTAGCTGAGAGACCACATGTCACTGAATAACTGATGGAAATACCTTTCTCCAAGGCATAACCTAAGAGGTAAATACAAACAAAAAGTAAAGCATAGTTCTAAAAAGCTATTAATGTCTTTTGGGCTCTTAATTCCTTTTACATTCCAACAGAAACATGTAGGGCAATTTTGAGAAAATGCCATCTAGTAATGTAACAGTAATTTATGTCTCTCTATAGTATTTGAATTTCACTTTATTTTTGTGTTTGTTTTTTTAATTAAAAAGTAAGTTCAGGTAGTGTTTCTATAAACATACTTGTACTGATGAGAAGTACCAGAGAGCACTGTGCATAGCCAGTCCAAGAGCAGCATGCACGTCTGCATGTCAGCATGAGGTACAGTTATTTGAGGAATGAAGAAAATACTGTAGGAGGCTTGTTGTCCCCTTTGCTCAGCTCTGTGCGTACTTGGAGAGTGTCAGGCTGTGACTTTCAGGTGCCTCAACTTAGTGTAATGATACAGAGTCTGAGAAATCCCAGTTACTTCTCTTGGCTCAAGATGATAGAGCTGGAGATGTGTTCCCAGGCTTGTTGAACCAGAACCATTTGCCAGCTTTTAGTTAAGCAAGAACAGAAAAATGTACCTGAAGTTAATTCCTGATTCAGGCACTCAGGTGTTCCAGAAAAATAATCTTCAGTCTTTATAATTGCTCTGGTTCTGATCTCCCTGACAATTGTGAGATGCTCCTGTCTGAACCCTATTCCAAACTGTGCAGCCTGAGCCAGACTCCACAAAGCATTAAATAGTGTAGAATAACTGGTTACAGCTGCCATGACAAAAGGATCTGATGCACATGTTAGAAAACTCAACAGTGGTTGCTTTTTCTTCCTCTGTTAGGTGACATTAAGTTCTAAAAGTGCAATTAATGAATTATTTCTTTGGGCTAACTCATCGCTGCGTTTTCTGCATAGCACAGTGGCAAGCCAGTATAGTGTACAATTCATCTGCATTTCGCCTTTCCTCACAGATCAGTAGAGATTTTGGAGCTCCATGCATATTTGACTGAACAAAAGCAGCCTGGAGAGAGGAATAGGCAATCCTCTCTGGGTTCCCTAGTTAAAATTGCAGCTGCAGAGACAAGAGACTTTTTTGGATTTTGTCAGCAAATAAGCATAACACACAAAGCCACGTATCCAAGGATTGGACCACAGGATGTTCAGCTGTTTCCACAGTTCATGATTTTTATGTGAGAACAGCAGTAATATCTTGCTGTCTTTCCCACAGGACTCAGATGATGAAGATGGATTGCCAAAGAAGAAGTGGCCAACTGTGGATGCATCTTATTATGGAGGTCGAGGTGTTGGTGGGATTAAGAGGATGGAGGTATTTGGCTTATTCTTTAGTGTTATAAACCCCAGCATATTTAATTAAAAATTGTACCACTGTGGTTTTTTGTGATTTTTGAAGAGGACTGGAGACTGGGATTTAATCAGGGCTTGTCCACCTAATTTGCACCTGCTGTCCAAGTAACAGGCATCAAGCTGCTATCATTTGCATGAATAATTAAAAGAATCTAATATTATGAGCCAGAGAAAATTTGCAGGTTAAGAAATGAGATAAGCACCAAAAGAAGTTTTAATTTAGTGAATCAGACCCTTTGGTGCAGTTGCATCCAGTTCCCTTGTCCCAGGAAATTCAGGCAAAGCTACACTGGTTTTATATTTGAGGGTGCTGTCTATGCAGTGCCTGGTTTCTATGGAAGGGAAGGCTTCTCAGCAAGTTTCTGCAAGACTGCAGATAAAGTATTGCATCTTAATATCCTTAATCATTTTCCTTGGAAGAATTTTATCCATGATGCTGAGAATGTATCTTGACTGTGACACCATGGATCATATGTTGCTCTTGAATGCAGAGTTACTTTTCTGCTTGAGCTAAGTCAGACAACAAAATCAGATATTAGGATATTAAATATTGGGAAAAATTTCTTCACTGGAAGGATGATTAGGAGTTGGAACAGGCTGTCCAGGGAAATGATGGAATCACCATCCCCTGAAGTGTTGAAAAGGTGTTGTGAATGTGGCACTTGAGATAGTTTGGTGGTGCTGGGTTAACTCAATCATCTTAGAGGTCCTACCAACCTTAATGATTCTCATCTGCCCCAGATGCTGTGAATTCCTACACCTTACATTACTGGAATGTGCAAAGGCTAGTAGTTCCAGCAGTTTTTGAGTGAGACTATTTTATTCTTAAATGTGTATTTCTGATTCCAGTGGGAGTTTGGTGCTATCGTAAATTTGACTTCATTCCTGGTAGCACTTGGTCATCTGATGGGAACTGGATTAATATCTGTGGAAACCATCTGCTGGTGGGGTCTGCTGAAGTGTCTTCTTACAGTGTGCTCTCCTGACATCAGGTGCGATGGGGAGACAAGGGGTCAACAGAGGAAGGAGCAAAATTGGAAAAACCCAAAAACGCTATTATTAAGTTGCCAGAACAGGAGTATGAGCCGTGGGAACCCAAGCCGAAGAAGCCGCATGTGAGAAAACCACCTTCCCAGCGAAAATGGTACACTCCAATCAAGGTAATGTGTCTGACCCTCCCTTTTACCAAGTCTCTCATGTCATGTAAGAACTCTATCCCACTTCCTTAGCACAGCCTTTCTTTCAGAGGAGCTGAGAGAGCCTATTTAGAAAAGTGGCCATTAATCCTCACCTTTGCCTGGTTTTGGAACGTGCATTTCACTTGGCACTGTGTTGCTGGGTTTTTTTGAGAAGAGTAGAGAGTATGAGCAGAGATGTTCCTTTCCTCAGCTCACACTGTCTTTTCAGGTCCTCTTGCCTGGGTTGCAAGCAGATTACTTGAACCTTAGGGAGGGCAGATGCTGTTTTGTGCCATCCCAAGGCAGTATAGAAGGGAATCACATAAAGTGCACCGTCCTTGCTTTGACTGCATTGTGGCTAAGGGCTTGGGTTGGGATCTAGCTGTGTTTCCCCCTAGTTCAGCCACAAGACAGCAGTGTTTGATTTTTGGGCAAGTCACTCAATCTCTCCATACTTCCATCCCCAGTTCTCCCCTGTCATTATAATATCTGGTGTTGCAATGCCTTTTAATGTATGTATCCTCACACAACCCTAAAGGCAGGGAAGAGCTGTTATCTCTGCTTACAGAGAAGGAAGCTGGAGGGCTAGCACAGTCAAGGCTGCAGCGTACCATGCTCATCCCAGGAATCTATGGCCATGTCCCAAAACAGTGCTTTGTGGGATGATTTCCCTCCTTCCCTCCTTACTCACAGATCAATTTAACAGTGCTTGAATTTTTCTGGAAAGCATCTGTGAATTTTTAAAGCCTGCCAAGGTAGATATTCTTGTGGCTGTTTATCCATGTTTCAGTTCTCTTCCCATCTGTACTGTACTATTGTACTGCCTTTTGTAACACCTAAAGTAAGATTAGAGCTTTAAAGTGACACCTGTCTAGTTGTGCCTCTTAAGGGAGTTGTTCCCATTAAACTGCTCTCATCCTCACTGCATACTGGGTATTTGGCTTGCTGCATGTTGGGCATTTTTTACCCCACTGCGGTTCTTGTGGTTGTCCAGATAAAACGTACCGAGGGCAAGGGTACAGGACCAGTGTGTGTGCAGACAGCTTAATACAGAAAAGCCGTACCAACCCACCTGTAGTTTAATCTCATGCTATTTTTACCACATTTCTTGGTCATATCTTGTCTCTTTTTTTAATTGCAGGGTAAACTTGATGCACTGTGGGCTTTGGTTCGACGAGGCTATGATCAAGTCTCTCTCATGAGACCACAGCCAGGGGATAAGGTAAGGTGTCTCAAATGCACTAGCAGGTCACTCCTCTCTTAGTAGCAGCAATGCTCTTCCCTCCCAGTCAGCCCATTTTTTTTTCATAAGCTTGTCTCTTTTCGCATTGCCCTAAAGCTAAAAGCTAAAAATTTTTCATGTTTCTTGGATTTAATAATGGAGCTCAATGATTATTGAGAAATTATGAATGGTACAGATGATGAAAAAACAAATCGTAGGAAGGTTAACGGAGAACAAGTCGGTGTTGAATTCTGTGCAGACACATTTCTCATCATGTCCTATACATAGGCAGGGAGTATCTCCTGCCTTGATGAAGTCTATTGGCCAAAAGTACGTCAGGAGTAGATTCCTCCTGGGAGGAAGCAGGGAGTTTGTGCTTTTCAGAGCCACAAAGATGTCTGTGTACTATCCCTGGGCCACTGGCAATAGCTTAGTTCAGAGCTCTCAGTTTCCTCATGTGAGCCTGGCACTGTTACGATTGCCTGTATTTTTTTATTCTGAAGGGACAACTCCCTAAGAATTGAGTGCTGCTGCTTTAAGCTGTTTCACCATCAAAGTTTTGCTTTCTGCAGTGGTTCTTTGTAACATGAGGACTAAGCAGAGACAACAGCATCTTTCTCTCCCATGTGGGCAGAGTCCATACATTTCATCACCTTGGCTCTCAGGTGAAGGGATTATAGCGTTACAGCAATTGGGTCCATTAAGTGCTTTTTTGGGGATAGGACTGGTGCAGATGCCCAGGTTTGTTTGCCTGGGTAGCTTTCACACCTAATGACAGACTTTAAAAGTAGCTTCAATTTGCATCAGCTAGGGTAGTAAGTTGCATGTCTCTTGCTTTCGGTAAAATATTATGTCATTTGTGTGGTCATTAACCAAACATGCTGCATCAGTATTTAAAGTTTAATCTCTTCCATTTTTCTTTTGACACATAAGAAAACTAAGAGAACAAACCCAGCTTCTTATACTACTTTGTAAAATTGTCTTAAATGTTTTACTAAGCTGCATTTTTAAGGCAGCTGTGCTTGAGACACCTTATTTACTTTTTAAGCACGATCTAGAGCTTCTGAATAGGCTCTATAGGTCCAGCTGTATTTTGATAGGACTAACATTGTATAATATGAATCTATCCTCTGCCTTTCACTCCCTTGGCTGGGTCATTTCTATCAGTGCAGAGCACAACAGAGCCTCTGTTAGCCAGCATGCTCAAGAAACATGCAGGGGGCTGGCTCAGAACAGGAATCCTCAGTTCCTCGCCTTCCAGCTCTGCTGTGGGGAGAACAAGGGGCTGAAAAGAGGCAATGTAAAACAGCAAGCTGAAGGATTATTGTATCAGGGATAACATAAGAAAAATCAAATGTACATCTGGGAAATAGGGTGGAAAGAATCCTATTGAGCCAGACCCAGTGGGATCATAGAATCATCTCTGTTCCGTGGCCTGTGAAATTAACTAAGGCTGAAGAATATTGAAAGTGAAACAAGAAAATTAACTAGACAGCCTTCTGCTGTTAAAAAAGAAAAAGACATCACAGGCCTGTATTTCATGGAGAAAACTAGCACAGAAAGGAGAAAGTTTATTATTTTTTCTTTGGGTAACTTCTCTAGTAGCAGTCCCTCAGTGGATAATTGACTCCTTGTAAGTTAGGTTTTTGGTGGAGGATGTGTATAAATACACCTGGATGTGCAGGTAAGTAAAAGTGAGCATACACACGTGTGCACACTCGTCTTTGTGGCCGAAGAACTGGGAGATCAGGTCAGTACTGGGAGTGACCAGCGTCATGGAGAGCTTGGAGCTCTGGCAGCCCCAGGAGCAAGGCCACAGCTCTGCTCACCTCAGCCCAGACAGGACAAGGTCACTCCTTGTCCAGCTGTGCTGGCAGCAGTCAGAGGATTTAGCTTGGGCTTGGGGATACGTGAATGTTCAGCCTGACATGCCTTGGTGCATGGTGTTCTTCCAGACTGTGCCATCCAGAGACCAGGGACTGTGTGGTGATCTTGGAGTGAGAGATTGCTTTGGTTTGTGTGGTTTTGAAGGATTGGGGTGGGGGAGCAGGGGAAAGAGTTCTTGGTGAGGTCTAAGTGCACCTTTTTTGTTTTATTTTAAAGTCATTTCTTAGCTGTCTTGGTTGTTCAGGAAGACTTAGAGCTTAGAAAGCAAAAGGAACACAATTTAACTCTGTTTTGGGAGTGACATTTGGATTCATAACTCAGAAAATTCCTAAATCTGAAGTTCCCAGAATCAAACAAGTTATTTCCTTTACAGAGATTATGAGAGATATAGGTTGTTTCCCACTGGAACAAGATTCCCTGAAGTTACATTTTCCGAATTTCTGTTTCAAGTTTACCTCCATTCTAAAAAGTTTCCATTTTCCATTTTTACTGCTTCGGTTGGGCATATGTTCCTTTTTGCAGCCATTGGATGAAATTACAGCAAACCACTTTTTTCTGCATAATGAAAATACTCATTATGGAGAAGAGATCATCCACAGGACATAGAGAAAAATATTTTTTAGAAGGCTTTTAGTACAGGAGGAAGATAAAAAAGGATTTTTTTAATATATGTATTTCATTTTTTTTACATTAAAATAGTCTTTAGAAACTCTTTTGAAAAGTGTAACTTTTTCATAATTTGAAAATGAATACTGTGATTTGAGAGCTTTTCTCTCCCTCAAAACACTGAAAAATACTTGTAGAAAAACTTTGTGATAGTTTTGTTGGGTATATTCACCAATGTATCTGGCTTTGTCACAGAGAAGCAAAAGCCTGTTGCACTTTTTAACAGCTGTTCAGCATCTCCTCCCACAACACAGGCCTCTTGTCTTTGGATCTGCAAGCCATACCGCAAAGGCAGTATTGCTATCCCAGATTTTTAAATCTTAACTTCTTACCCATTCCCATCATGAAGTGAAGTTAAAAAAAGCACTATTTATATATTTTTGAGTCTTCATGTGGGGAGGCCCATTCCAGAGTGTATGTGAGAACCTTGCAGTAGAAATACAGGCTGAAGCGTGTGTGCAGTAATAGGGGACTGACGGCTGCAAGGGGTTCCTGTTGTCCTTTCCTGTGCGTGAGCAGGTCTGCTGTCCATCCATCCATTTTTCTTCCTTCATCATGGTCCTGTTGCCATTCCCCATCTTGCTCTTTTCCTGACCTGTGCCCTGCTTGAACTCCTGCCCTAGACATTGCCTTCCATTTCCTTCTGTGGTTTCTTCCTCGTTTTCTCTCTCAGTTCTTGTTTGCATGCCCCTCCCCTTGATGAGACAGACTGGTCCCCTGCAGCCTTGTCTTTGGGAGCAATGGGCTGGTCCCCAGCCTCCTTACCCTGTTCCTCTCATGCTGCAGGACCCGAGCTGCTGGTGGCATCATGCTCTGGGCTATAGCCTTGTTGCAGAGGTGGCTGAAGCTCTGAGAGTTCCCGCGCCCTGGCTCATGTCTTCCATGAACTTATCAAGAAAAGGATCTTAGGATGGATGATTCATCTGTATTAGGCAGGATTGTAGTAATAGGACTGTATTAATCCTTGTGAAAATCACAGGAGCTTTTTGGAACGGCCTATTTAAAGAAAACTAGCCAAGCACAAACTCTGGTGCTCCTTCTCCTGTGTGCCCACAGTGTTTTGTTTGGCTCTTACAGACAGCTCCTCCTCTTGGTCTCCATTCAAGATCATATCATAGCACCACCACTGAAATTTATGAGTTTGGCAAGTACCTCAGTAAAGGGTCACAGGATCCTGCTGACTTGACTTCCTCAGGTCACCTCTTGCAGGAATTTCTGTTGCACCAGGATGGGACAACAAGGGATAAACACACTTAGCTCTACCCCATCATTAGCAGCTAGGCTGTTATTTGTGGCATGGAGTTTTGCTGAGCTCTCAGACAGCATCAGCAGAGGAGTAAAGTGATGAAAAAGGCATGGTGGCTCTGTGGTAGATTGCTGAGTTTTCTGCCTTGCAAATGGGGAAGGCAAAGGGGAAGGCATTTGTGGTACTGCTGCAGTGATGGACCCCTCAGAGCTAGGCTGTTATTCTTCCCTTCTTTCTCAGAAATCTATGTCTTAGAGGACCAGCAGTCACTCTTTTGGCCCAAGAAAGGGACTGAGAGCTCTGAGGTGAGGACACTGCTCATCCAGCCACAGGGTGCATGTCAGTGTCCGTATGGCCTGATGGGGCTATGTGTTGCTCAAGATATTCAGATTTCCTTGAAGACTTTCCCATCACTGTGTTGATGTCCTCCTGAGCTTGGTTCTGAGCTTGCAGCAGCTCGTGTAAAAGTGGGAGTTTGTGAAATATTAGTGTCTGACTATCTTGAAATACTTCATACAAACAAACCACAGTAGCTGGTAGGGCAGGTGGTCAGTGGTCTCTGCAAAAGGTAAGTTTCAAGCTCTTCCCCTTGGCCTCATAGTTCAAAAGTGGGCTGTTACCAGTGGCAGCAGGTCAACACTGAAAGCCCCAGTATGCACAAAGAGGAAGGGGAGATGCTTTCAAATGGTCTGTTAGTTGCTGCTTTCAGCAATTCCATTCCATTTTGCCTCTCAGCACGTGCTGATTGATGCAGGAAATTCTTAGAGGCTCGGTTTACCAAAATCCTTGACTAAAAACCCAACATTTTTCCCCTCAGGCAGAATTGATCATTTACTTGAAAGGCTTAAAATGGGATCTCCTTATTATCACTGAAAATTTTATAGCTGCAGCAGAGAGGGAGAATGTAGACTGGATTTTGCTGTCACCATCCCCTTGTATACCTATGGGACTTTACTTAGAAAAAAGCAATGCCTTAGTAGTCCTACCTTGCGGTTTGTACATGTACGTTCCCTTTCCTGGAGAAGGGGACTGGAAGCAGGCTGTTGTACAAAAATCTGAGAGTCTTTTTGCCTTTTTCTGTTCCATAAAACTGAGATTAAAATGCTGCTGTGTAGCCAAAAATGTCACAAACTATGAGCTGCTGGTCATTTCAGAAGCCGGATCTTCTGGATCCTTTTAAGTTCCCACCTTTGAGTTACGGTGTGACTTTGAACCAGGCATAGCATCTGGAAATTTAAACAGCAGCCTTTGAAATAAGGAGTATGTGGGTTCCTTGTTCTGTGCGTCCCTTTCAGGGTGTTCACTCTTAGTCTGATAGGTTTGCTAAAGCTCAGAAGGTCTGATTACCCTCAAATTTTGAGTTATTCTTTGTAATGCTGACCATTACATCTGTGTGCCTTAGTTTTCTTAACAAAAAAATAATCGTGAGAACACAGTATTTACCTTCCTTACAGCTGTGAGGTTTAGTGTTCTGCCAGGCACTTGGGACTCTTTAAATGAATCATGGGACACCAAGCTTATGGGTTATTAATGACGAGTAATTACTCTCTAGCTGCTCCTTACAGGTGGTCAGCAGCTTGAATGCATCCCACAGTGGTGGCAGCACCCGCCTGTCACGCCACGGTGCCTGCCCACGTACTGGTGCTATTTGGAGCTCATTCTAATTCTCTTCACTACTGAGTAATGGCTTTTAATAGGCTTCCCTGCCTCTTGCTTGGAGATGTGTTGTAATCGCCCGTGTAAGAATTGGCAGAGCTACAGGGGGCGCTGGAAAAGCAGCACTGAGCTCCTTCAGACTGTACTCAGCAGCAGCTGCTGCCTGGTCCTGGGGCTTTTCTCCCTTTGCTTAACCTTTCTGGAGCCAATCACCTTCATAAGCTGCTGAAAAACTAAAGAGGTGAGGACATTGCCTGCCACAGCAGGTGATCTCCCTTCTTGCCATGCTGGTGGCCAGGCACTCTGAGCTGAGCAAACCTTTGAAAAATGAGAGGAGTTGTACTTGGGGTTTTTCCTCCTGCTGGGGGACAGGCCACTGACTGCTGAGGTGACACCAGGGTGTATATTAATAGAGTTGCTAGGAGAGAGGTGGCAATGGGGTGCTCATGGAAAAGATGCAGAGCTGGTACCTGATAGCCTGGTCAAGCTGTGTAGGGGAAGCATGGCAGGGATACATTTGCACACTGTTAGGTCTCTAGCATACCTGAAATGGGACAGAGAGAGTTCCATGTTAGGACTTTGGTCCTTGAGTTGCTTTTCTAGTGTGTTCATTCTTAGACAGAATAGGGTGGTTGTGTGCCAAGGCAATCTCCAATTTAACATAGGAGCTTTTGGGGGAGGAGATGTTGTCTGTGCTTTATCAACATGCCAGCACTGATAAGGAGCTGTGTGAGTCCCATCCCAGGAGAAGAAAATCCATGTGAGATAAGCACAGGGGAAGCTGAGAACAGTGGGTTTACCATCTACTTGCTCTAGGTAGCAGCAGAGCCATTTAAGGGCCAGTTACCCAGGGAAGCAGGGGGGATGATTGCATCTGTTTCCAGACTCTACACAAAGAAGCAGTCTATCTGTGTGGTGGGCCAAGATCTTGCATTTTTGGCTGAGGCAAGGAAAAATAATAACCATTTCCACCACAGATCTGAGTGTCCATCATTATTCTGTATCCTAGTCAGGTGAATAACATTGTGCTATTCCCCTGTGCACATGGTAATCCCAGTTTGCTCCTGAGAGACAGTCAAATAATTCACCCAGGAAAGCATGATGACACTTAATTGCAGTTTGAGCAAGACCAGTTATGGTCCTTTGTGGCCTAATTTGCTGCTCCCAGCAAGCCACCAATACCTCAAGGCTGAGGCTGTTGCACCCAGCAGATGTTTGTTACGTTTGTTGCTATGCTCCAAAGCCCTCCCCATTCTAGGAGATGGACAAATGCAACGTTCTCTTCCCTGAAAACACAAAAGGAAAGAGGAAAATCTTTTGCAAACCAGCCACTTGTTTTTTTCCCTTGAACCACATTCTAGTCTGGTCAGCATTCAAATGTGGAAATATGTGGCGCTGTGGTTAAAACAAGGGATGTGAGTCACGAGTCCTGAACTTGTAAATACCTTTTTTTTCCCCCTGCATAACCTTGAGTAGATGACATGACCTGACGGTGGCTCTCCTCGCTTCCTCCACTCTGGGACCCTCATCCATAAAAGCTGTCAGGAAAGAGGAAGGCAGCAAATCACATGTTGTGAGTGCAGGTTTAGGTTAAGAGGTTTGGGTGGGATTTGGTCTGGCATGATGGCATTTTGAGATTGGTACTGAATATGAAGTGTACCTGATAGACCTTAACTTTGGTTATGCCCAGTGTTACTCTGTTCTGCTCCCTTTGTCACTTCAGCTTTTTTAGAGCTCCAAATCAACAGGCTTTGTTATGGATCTGCACTGTGCCACAGCCTCGGCAAGGTCCAAGACATGTGATGTTTTGTGCATTCCTGCAAGATATCTTGTGACTCTGGCTATTCTTTCAGGAGGTGTCTGTAGCCCATTGCTGCATTTCCTTGCTGAGGCAGGGCTGGAAGCAGCATGTAGTTCCCTGCTGAATGGAGTGAGATGCATATTATTTGAATAGCCTTGTCTTTAGTACTGGGGTGGGTTCTTCATGTCTCTTTCCTTCTGTGCCTAAGCTGAAAAAGTCATATCAGACATGAGAGAGCTGGACAGTGGGGATGTGTTCAGCACAAAGTTTATTTTGCTGAAGGGTACTGGTCCTAGCTTAAAAGTGTGATTTCCCTGACTGAGCTATTCCTCCCTCAGATTCCTCATTACTGTCCAGTTTCTCCAGTGGTAAATTGGAAGTAGCCCCTTTCTCTTCAGTATATTCTTGCACAGGTCTTCAACCTAACTGAGCAGACTGCTCCCAGAACACCCATCCCTTGTTTCAAGCAGCGCTGTGCACAGCTGGGATTGTGAACTGGGGAATAGTGTCTGCAGATGTGTGTCTGGGGGAACTATCAGTACTTGATTGTATTCAACTCTCAGTATTCTGATAAAAGAAACTACAGTAGCCTGGGATACTGCAGCTATTAATCTTACTGCAAAACAGTTCCTGTTTTAGTTGCCTAGTAGAATTGAACACCGTTTTCCCTATTACTATCTTACTTTGATTAAAAACTGTTCCTTTAGATGGTCTGTAAATGTTTTTTCATGTTAGTAGAATTAGCTGAAGTTGAAAATACACCCTTGAAAAAGTCTCAATGTTTTCAATTTGTGTTTTGAAACACCTTTTCTGTCTGAAACTCGAAGATGGCTTGAAATGAACAACACGCGTTTCAAGCCTGAATTAAACTTACTTTGACATACTTGTTTTACCTGAAAAATGAAGACTTTTGGTTGCTGTTGACTTTTCCTCTGGCCAGCAAGTGAACTGAAAGATGAATTTTATTGCTGCTGTTATGTGTGGTGCATGCCATGGGTCTGTTTGTCAGTTTGCCCTGGAAACCTACCTCCCTTCATCCCTGGGGGATCCCTGGATGGGATTATCACACATTTAGTGTCAGAAGAAGAGCTCCTGTGCTGCCTCATCCCTTCCCCACCCCATAAATCCTATTTTCTCAGCTATTTTGTCCCCATAGCCAGGGTGTATGAGGGCGTACTGGACTTCTGAAGGATTTCTTCTCCCAGCTCAGGCTGGTCCCACTTTGCCTCTAGTGAGGGGTTCAGGCATCTTGCATGAGCTTTTTGGGCAGCAGTGTTGGCCATGCCTTGGCCATGGCAATAGGTTTTATCCTGAATGTGTCAGCAGCCCAAGGCATTGCTTAGCTATGTGTCACTGTCACCATGTGCTCAGCTCCTGGTCCATGTGCAGGATCTCATTGTTTGGGACTTGGGAGTCAGAGTTTGTGAGGCAGGGATTAACTTCCTGTGCTGTCTCCATGGTGCTGCACCAGTGAGCCAGGGTTTGTGGGTGGTTTAGTTTGGCTGCTAAAAAGAGAAAAAACATAGATTTACTTATAAGAGGGTTTTTGTGGACTTTGTGAAGGATTCACATATGCCTCAGCTACTTCTAAATATCACTGCCCCTTCCTGTGTCAGGATGTGTGTCCTGTTTAAAGCTGGGTTTCCTCCCACATCTTAAAGTTCAGTCTAATTCCATCTGCAGTGAGCAGCACATTGAGTGACCCCAATAGGTTACACCTCTTGGTAGCACCACCTTGCTCATGCTGTGCTGTAAACAGAGTTTTCTGCTAGTACTAGGTTCATTCTTGTGCATTTGCACTGTCATTTTGTAATTTTCTATTTGAATTTATCTGTTGTGCCTAAGGGCATTACAGTGTCCTCACTGTTACCATGAGTGATTCACAACCCACAGTGCAGTGATTTCCTTCCCCTCCAACAACTCCATCATAGAAGGGAGGGAGCAAAAGTGATAGGAGTTTACTTATAAAGAGGCCAGATAATGCACTGGGAAAATAATCGGCTAAACTAATTTTCCTTTTTAAAAGCAACAGAAAAGGAGATAATTACATTCTCATAGTTGGACACTGCCACTTTACTGGACCTTACTTTTAAAACCCTCCTCTCTTCAGTCAACCCCATTTTCTCTAATCTCTTCATAGTTTTGGATTACCATCATTATAGGTGTTGGTGCTGAGCTGCCAAATAGATTCCCAGAATATTGTTATGAACAAGAGAGGACTTATTAAACTGGAAGATATGTATGAGAGTCAGGTTATCATGCAAATAAATATTTTAACTTGATGATACTTAATGTTTTGATTTGAGCCCTAATAACTTTAAATGGCTACATATAAAAATTAATTGCAATTTCATAAAATAATTGTTAGTGATTAGTTAAATAACCACCATATAATTAATTTTGATAATTGTAATTTAATCATTAAATAATATAATTAGAAAATAATTATGAATTATATATTTATTGACCGGAAAGCATGATCAGTCACCAAACAGGTGATATGGCAATCTCTGACACTTCCAATACTTTATTTTTCAACATAAAAATGACATCTGAGTCACAAATGTAAGAACAGGAGTTAGTAAAAGTTACTTGTATGTGCCTGGAAACCAGGCAGCCTTGGGTTTTACGTGACAAACTGTTTCAGCAGCTCACTAATTTCTAGCCTGTATGCTGCAGGGTAATCAGTGCAATTCCCAGGAAATCCATGAAGGTTTTAATGAGCCGTGACATGTTTAGCGCACAGTCAGCGTGAAGCACTGCAGTGTGAGGAAGCTCTTGGCAAAGGCTGATGCACATAGATCCTGGCTCCTGAGGAGCCAGCTGCTAATCCTGACACTTGCCCAGGGAACTCAAATACTGGGAATTCTAAACCACCTTGCTTCATCTCTTTCACGGTACCAGTGTTGTATCCATAATCTACCTCTGATAAATAAATTTGCTAAATGAGTTTCCCATACTGGCTGGTTTAGGATACTCTGTGAGATGTTTTCTGGTAGAACGCTCTTGTTCTTTATTAGAGAACAGGGTAATCCCTAATTTTGCCAAGATTCAATTTTTCCAAAAGTCATTGATCTTAAAGGTGTACATCGCGTTGTTTTCTGGGTGTGTGGATCAAAGCATTCACTTAGCTAAAGTGATTATGATTTTTTGTATATGCTCCCTCTTGTGATTTTGTAAGCAGCATAAAAGCCTGAATCTATTCTTTTGAGATTTAGAGCTACATTTTTATACTGAACTATGGATGGATATTTAGGAAGTGAAGCTACATGCTGATGAACCAGGACCGTAGCAAGCTGGCAAACTCATCCCAGTGACATACAGAAACAAAATTGGAGAGAGAGCCCAAGGAAATTATGTTCATTTTCGATTTCAGCATCCTAAATAATACTTTTATTTTAAAATAATAGATAATAATTTAATACTTCCTTACTGGGAGCAATTTTGTTTTTAATTTGGTGGTCTAGAATGGCCATGCTTAAATTTAAAGGACTTATTTTAATCCATTTTAAAATGCAAGTATCATATTCTTACAAGGTCAAAGACAAGAAAATTCAGTAAACTAAGTGAAGCCAACTCTTTTTCAATCAGATATCCACCTCTGCAACACTGAATTGCAGCACTGGGATTCCCTAAGCCAAACCAAGAGTGAATGGAAAATAAAGCAAAATTTATAACAGGAAGGATGTCTTTTATTAGGTCAACTAATGTAGCTAAAAATAAGAAACAGGCATACTTTTGTGTACACAAATACTGACATGCACAGAGATGAAACTGGATTTTATTATTGTTAAACACCAGTGCATGTATTAAAATGAAGAGAGAAAAGGGACAGCTACTGGCAGATGGCCTGGATTTTTGAAATTCTTTTTGCTGAAGTGCTCCTACTATCATGGGTGAAGAGACTTCCCCATGGCACTCTTTGAATTGCCTGGATTCTTTTAACAATCATTTCTGTCAGTCGAAAACTTGCTTAGTAGCTAAAGATTTTGGGGAAATGTGTGCTGGGGAATGATGTACTGAGCTCTGTGATGAATATAGCCCAGCAACACCATGCGGTGGCTTTCAGGAGGTTCCTCCCTTCCTCCCCCCTCCTTAAACCACACACAAAAACACATCCTAGGTGGTCAAGGAGACTTTGCCTAGAAGTACGAAGTGCCTGAATCGCACATGTGATTGTTACACTGTGATAAAAGCTGGAGTCGGGACAAGGGCAGATCCCACTGCTTCAGTATTTGTACATTTTGAAAAGCCAATTTGGCAAGCAGCATAACAAGAGCCTAACAAGTGGATGGACATATGGGGAGGCAAAATAATTGTGCATTAGGAAGACGGTGCAGATGTGAGCTGAAGTAAGGGCGTAACTCCATATGGCACATTGCTGACCTTCAGTTGGTGCCTGAATGACAGTACGCGGTGTGGGTCGCGCCATCTGAGCGCGGCTGTTTGGGGAGCGGGGCCCAGACCAGACAGAACTGGATTTACACAGATCATCTGCTTCCTAGAAAACAATAAAGCAGCTCCCGACAGCTGTTGTGCCTGAGATCATCCTGGTATTGCTGCACCTTGCAACTCTGACACCTTCCCTGAAACACTTAGTGTGTTCTATGCATCTGGAAAAATATATATTATTACCACTACTAAAGTGGTGGTGGTGGCTTCTTAATCTGTGTTAATCCTCTGTGCAGGAAGACCAGAGATAAGTCTGCAGGATACCTAATTTCTGTCCATGTTCCCAGGGTTTAAAAGCCTTTATATGCCTTTGGAGAGGAAATTACTTAATTCTTTCAAGCAGAGAATATTCAAAATCCTGTGGTTAGCATGTTTATTTGAGAAACATCTTGGATTTTTTTTATACACTAACCCCAGAGGGATATGCATGTTAGGCAGAATAACAGTGGCACTCTGTTATTAGGAAACTGTGATGTGTGGAGGGCTTAATTCTTCAACCTAGAAATCCTCTAACAAAATAACACTTGATAAGTCCAAACTATCACTTAAGATTTATTGTCATTTGTTCTTCCCTTTCTCTTTTCAACTGTTAATCCTGACACTGTCCTAGAGTTTGGCCTCATTTTATCAATGGCTGCTTGAAGTGCTCAGGAGGATTTGCTCCAGTATTCACCAGAAGTCTTTGATATATGAGATTGTAGGCTAATACTGATAATCTTTTGTGAGGAAGTGTCACAATACATACATCGATCATCCAAGCCTCTGTCTGTCAGACTCTCCCAACTCAACCGTATTTTTCATGACACAATGCAGCGCATGGCCTTTAAATTACCCATCTGTCTGACAAATCAGTGAGTGTGGCAGAAACTGGCAGCAGTTTGACGTCGCCTATCACTTTAACTGAAGTGAAAGTAATGCAAACAGATTTATGGGATCCCCTTTGATTATAGACTATGAATATATTTGGAATTGATGTTTGTGAGAGAGACACAACAGAGAGGCAGGAAAGGCTTGTAGGCAAAAGCACGAGTGTTGAGTTTGCAGCTTTGCATTTACTATGAGGGAGTTTGTTCTGTCCTAAATTTTTCCCTCCCCATATGGTGCATATTATCTGAGCACCTCTGACCTTTTTTCTTTTTTTTCTTTCATCCTGAGGGATTATTTAGCTGCTCTAAATTCATAACTTTATAAATATCAAGGCTGGGTTTTCTTAAATGAATTTGGTATACAGCTGTTAAATATATCTGTAACATTCATTGCATGTCAGTAAATACTGCTGAATGTCCAAGTGTGCTTTGAATACATGGAGCAGAAGACAAATACCTGGCAAGGATGGCTGCTTGCTGCAGTGCTGGTGAGGACCTGAGTTCTGTGAAGGAATAGAGCAAAGCGCTGACTTGGTTTTTTTGATCCAATGGTTTATCTTTGTTGCAGAAGTAACCAAGACCTTGGCTTTTGCCTCTTGCCAGCATGCAACAGCTCTGGCCCCAGTATAATATTGCCACGAACCCCAGTATAGTGTTGCTGTAACCAAAGTCTGCTGTAGCAAGCCTGGATTTTTAGAAAGAGAATTTTATCCTACTCATTGATGCTGTTGTTTAAGTGTAGAGGTGAACTGTGGTGCTGAAAGCTGAGACAGAGAACTACTGAGTATCTCGTGCAGGCACCAGCATGCCTATTCAAACAAGTCATGCCTGCAGCTGAGCTCTGGAAGCCCAGAGCCATTCAGTCCAGGTAAGTAGTAGGGTGGTAACCTTTGGGTGTTAGTACGTTTGTAGAATCATTTTCTGAGCTCTGGAGCTACACAAGCTTCTTCTGAAATGCTGCTTGCCTTTCTTCAGAGAAGCCATAGACTTAAGTGATGCCCCTCTTTTTAAAGAAATAGTTTTCATGAACAAAGGTGCAGGCACTGGAAGTCACTCAACAGAACAGTTGTGGTTCTGCTGTGATGGCTTTTGCCTGGTTTCCCAAGGAAATTGTGATTTGTGAGTTTGCCACAGAAACTCAGCCCATTCTCTAAACACCTTTAGAGTTTTCTCATGCCAGGCAGCGCTGAGCCAAGAGCAATCTGTGACTGGTGTGGGTTTTTGTAGTCCTGCTGCCACAGCCTTTGGTAGCTGGGGAGGATTGTGATGTACAGCTGCTTAGCTTTGAGATAAGTTTTCTATATTTGGAATCCTTCTCCTGAATTTGCTTGGGGGATGTTGTCATAACCTTGAGCTGAATTTAGTTTGTTGATCCCAGTGTGCAACCTATCTGAGGTGTCTCACTGAGGTTGCCATGTAGCTTTTGCATTACCCAGGAGCCTCTGTCTGCTTTCAACAGGAAAGGCTAGGTGGTCTTTGGGTTCTGTGTCGCTCCCTCTTCCTGTCTGGAACTTGGTTAGTGGGAACCTATGCAAAGCTTTATTTTGGCTAAAGGAAACCCTGACATATTAGCCCCTAGGACACCCCCAGTACTTGCTTTTTTTCAAACCCAAGCTACTCCTGTTTTAAAATCTCCACCCACAGTGCTCCCATCAGGTCCTGCCTGTCTGCATCCCACATCCATCCTGAAAACACACTCATTGGAGAGCCCTCTTAAGCCCACACCTTATTGGTGTTTCTGAGGGAAGCCACATCTACACTGGATCACAGAAGACACGTGTACTATCCCAGTGTAGTGTTCAAAGCACAGACATTAGCCAGGCTAGGATCACGGTGAAAGTGAGAGCTACAGATTGTGTCTTTGTTAATGTTGTTGCTCTGGTATAATGCTGTATGAGTTTTTTTCAAGCACAGCTTTGTCAGTCAAGGATCCCACCAAGGCAAGCGTGACTTGGGTGGAGCTGCCGCTTTAGGCGTGTTCTGCATGGCTCTAGTAGCAGAGCAGAGAGCACATGTGAGCACAGTCCCAATGTGGTCCTTTTTGGTTTAAGCCAGTCCTAGGCTGTTCTCTATAGGCAGGAGCTCGGAAAATCAAGGGAAGTATGAGCTTTAGTACAGCATGGTTTGAATGTCACGTCTAGAACTCAGTGAATGATACTGGATGAAATGTAGCCTGGCCCCTCTGCTTGTAGTCCCTTTGACTAGCTGCTGATGAGTCAAATTACCTGCTTTTTAACAATGACTTTTTCTTCACCTCTAGGGAAGATGCATAAACTTCACTCGTGTGAAATCGGATGGAACCTCTGCCCCTCACAGCCCACCACCGAAGGTGCCATGGCGTGACAATGCTCCCCTCAACAATGCTCCGAGGAATCCTTCCTCTCCTGTGTCTCTGCAACCCCCTTCCAGGCAGCCACCTCCTGGACCACCTCCATCCCGAGCTCCTCCTGGACCTCCTCCTTCGCGCCCACCCCCACAGCCCATGGCTTAGAGTGCAGCAAGACCTGATTGACAAAACATGTCTCTTTGCTGAACACAGCATATTTATTGAGTATTGGTTTACAGTTAAAGATATCAGAATTTGTTGCTGGTCAGCAAAAAGAAAAAAAAAGAGAAAAAGAGAAAAAAAATTGCCAAGTGTCAACTTTAGTGTATGAATATATTTATACCACACGTGCTGAGTAAACATTCAGTGGATAGATTCAGAGCTATGGGGTATAGAAACAAACCAAAAAGATCATCTAGATACAGTAGCAGCTTTTTTGTGTATACATTTGAAGATCTATTTAGATATGACGTTTGCCTGACTTGGTATGTCAGATCATTAATAACTTTAGCCGGTACTCGTGCATCAGTGGCTTTGATAGCTGCCACCTGCAATTTGGTTCAACATAGTTCATTGAGGAATTTGCTTTCTTTTCCCCAACAGTACTGCATCCAGATGTTAATATGGATCAATAATTGCAAAGATAACTTTCTGCCTTTGGTTCTGCAGGTGGAATTTCCATGGAAGTTTTAAGAAGCCTATAACAATAATGAGGTAACATGAGACTATGTGCCAATAATCTAGCTCAATAATCTATCATAGAAAAGGGATATATTTTTTTCACCGGGAAAAATGAGTTTTGAGCCTGCCATCTCTGCATGTGTTTAGACTTGGTTGCGTAGGATAACCACTGAAGGCAAGATACTCAATCTAGAAATCCAGACTTTGTACAAGACTTGGGTTCAGATTTGTCCAGAGTTCAGAGGAATTTTGAGAAAAAGATTTTGGCTAGGTGTTTAGTTTTCATTTACAGAAAGCGTAGTCCAAAACGAAGCAAACCTACACGGAATTTGAGCGTAAACGCTGTGGTAAGCAAACAGCATGCATTATTTATATCAGCAGCACTGAGGGATTGATTCTATTGCTATTTGATTGGATAAATTTCCTTTTGATCTTACTGCCAAGAAGAATTTGATCCTTTTGTGATTCAAACATAAATTCCTCTTGGAGCAGCTCTTTCTTTAGACAGTTCAGATCCCACTAATTTGTAACCCTGCAGTCTACCTGTGGCTGAGAGGCATGGTGTGGATGAGTATGAGCTTTTATCCCTGTTCTGTATGCTTGGCTGCTCTCCCATGACTTCAATTCTGGGTGTCATCAGCGATGGGAGCACCCACACAGAGGTGGGAATTTATGACGCGGGACTGTGGGTCAGCCCATTATTAGTGTTCACTAAGCAATACCTGAGTGGGTTGTGCCCAGAGCATTCCCTAGTGAATCAAAGTAACACCTGAGCTTGCTTTTTCTCCACCACTACCTATTGTATTGGAGAAGGAACCTATGCTGGTCCGCTTTGGCACTGGCTGTGTTTTTAGAATAGTTGTAGAAATAATGATATGTTGCATTATGACAGAGCATATACCTATTTCTCCGTCTGTGTGTGGGTGTGTAACACATCACAGTAGTTATTGGCACGTAAGTCTAAGATAAAACACTAACTGTATCGTGCAGTTGCACCAGATTTAAGATCTTTTCATGAAGTTGTTACAGGCATATAAAGTTGTACTGGTACAAACAGAAATTAAGCTTAATGTTTCCAGTGGAAGGCCCACTTGCAGAACACCACCAAGCTCTCACCAGTCTATGCTGATCACTGTGACATGCCGTGTGTATGCAGCTGAGGCTGTCAAACATAACTCAGAAGAACCACAGAGCCTCTTTCTCCTCTTGCACTGCTCTGCTCTCTTGAGCTTAGCTCTTACCTCATGTACATTGGTGCAGGTAGTGGAATCACGGTCGTGAGTGCCAGCTGGCCTTGGAGCTGTTCCTAATTTAGGCCTGAGCCAGCAAAGCACTTCTGCATGTGTTAAAATGTCCTGGAGATCAAGAGAAACTTCCTTATGCCCAAGTACTTTGTTGACCTGTGACTTCATTGTGATCAGAAAAGAGAATTGGGATGCACTCAACCCTATCCTTATTCCTTTTTGACACTTGAATAGGGTCTGCATAATTTGGTTCCTAAGAATGGATTTCTGTTTGGAAGGGAAAGAAGAGTGTGTGTATGTGTGTGTGTGCGTGCGCCTGTGTTTGTGTGTGGGAACTGTGTAGGGTTTTGTTCGGTTTCTCTTGCTTTACAAAAATTGCTTGAGAGTTGCACTCGTATGAAAGGAAAGGCCTTTTGCAGCCAGTGTGACACACAGTCATCACTTATCTCTGGTTTTTTTCAGTTGAAAGGTGAAAGTAAAACAAGTCCAATTTTCCGCTGCAGTTCTGGTGAAACTCTGCTTTTGACCCCAGTGAAAGGAACTGGATGACTGCAGTGAGAGGGCAGGGGGAAGGGTGGGGGAAGGTGCTTCGCCAGGCAGAGATCATAGATGGACATTATGTTGGTAGTATAGAAACCCTGAAAAAACCTTGCTGGGTCTAAGACCATTTCTAATGTGTGTGTACAGTGAACCTAACAGCTTCTCACGTTGGTTGTATAAGAATAATTAGCCAGCAAATGCTAACTAGAAATTAAAATAGCAGAGGGCATTAAAACTGATTCCCATGCCGGGACAAAACAGGGCATTAAAGCTTTAGCTGCTTGTGAGATTGGGGCAGACCACTGCTCGGTAGATGCCAAGTCTCTTATCAGCAGGCAGCAGTGAGATTGAAGCAGTGACTTGGTGGGTCAAGAGTTAGCTTTAGCTAAATAAAAAGCCTGGGAGCCAGATTTTGTCTTGTCTTGCACCTGTACAGGTCTTGGGAGGGGTGAGTAGAGTTGGCAATTTGCCCTGATGTTAATGTTGGTAGAATTTGAGTCACTGCCAGTGACAGTGGAGGTGTTGGCTTAGGGAGGACTTCTCACAGTCACACATTCAACATGCCTGTTGTTCGCAGTTGAGGAGAATATTCTTCTTCACTGGAATAGACAGTCTTGCAGAGATAACGCTTACTAAGAATTCTGCACAACTTGCAAGGGCAGCAGGAATAGGACCAGTTTAGGCTTTGCCAAATCCCAGGTGAAGGTTCATGTGGGATAAAGGAGGAACCACCATGGATTTGAGAATTAGATTTGGCATAAATGGAGTTTCCTGCATTCTGACTAAAAAATTTAAGCATCTGGTGTGTAACTCAAGTTCTGGCTGCAGCCTCTTTGACAGGAGCACTGCAGGTTTAGTTTGCCAGTAAAGCAGGAAGAGAAAGTGAACTTTTTTGCCTTAAACTGAATTGCCTTTGCAAAGGTGGGTGCAGTGCATGTGCTGCACTGGCTACAGGAAGGCCTTTGGTTGTATAGAAATGTACCTCTTCGCAGTGATCTCGGGCACTGTAACAGCACAGTAGGAGAAACGGGTGGCTATTGTATCATCTGTTGAGCTTGATCCTTGCCTGGTATAAGTCAAAATAGGTCAACTGAAATCAAGGCAGTAATACTGGTGTCCATCAGCTGAGAACTGTCTCAAAATAAATGAGGGGACAAAATCCCTCTTAACTGGCTTGATGTTTCAATGTTTGTTTTGGCATTCTTGTATACATCAATTGTGATTACAGTAGTTACACTGCTAACAAATGTTCTCATGTGGGATGATTCCCATGTATTTTCCAGTATATAGCATCATCTGACACTTGCAAAAAGTGAATATCTAATGCTTCCCCAAATCCTAGAGGAAAATGTGGATTCAGGGGACCTTGGGCTCACACTTAATACGGGTGTGAAATGACACAAGGTGCAAAGCAGCAGGGAGGGAAACTCTATGTGTTTAAACTTGATACAGAACCACATTGATCAAAGCATATTTACAGCCATCTTTCAACCTCAGTGCATGTGGTGCCATATGCGGGAGTAGCCTGCAGAGCAGACGGTCCTAAATAGAAAAAGAAAAAAAAAAAAGAAAGGAAAATAATCAGCTTCTCATGTGAAAGAGCAAGCATAACAATGAATGAAATTATTTCATGAACTGTACCAGTTCAAATGCATGTGCACCTGGTGCTCCTAATGCTTCTTACTCCTGTTGGTCTTCAGACAACATGATCAGTAATATGCTTTCTCTCTTTAATCGTTGCTGTTTTTATTGTTGTTACTTTGTTTTGTTGTGGTTTGTTTGGGTTTTTTTAGAGAAACATTTCACTGAGAAAACAGCCCTACTTCTGTAAATATAGAGTTTAATTTGGAGGAGACAGCACACTTCTGGATGTTACTGCTGGACAGTTATTTATTAAAAGGGGCTCAAGGTGAATAAATTGAGGTGGCTCAGGATACAAGCATGCAAGTGTGATAATGCAGTATAGCATTTTCAGTTCTCTGTAGTTTAGGGGTAAGGGGAATTTTTGGGTCATCCTTGTTTTTTTAGAAGTTTATTACTGATATACTTTTGAATAATGCAGTAGAGATTCCTAACATGTAACAGTGCTTGAACAAATGTGTAGATTATGATAGAATTTTCATTTGGGGGATGAGGAGAAGGGTAGTGAGGGAGAAATGTTTTAGGAAATGTTTCAGTTTTTACAGGGAAAAAAATGTACCATACTCAATTTTTAAATTTTTTGTTTGTTTAGGAAGATGTAGCTTTTTTGGAAACAGTGGGGGTGTGGGCTGATACACAGCTGGGGCATGGAGATGAGGGACAGAGGAAGCAGTAAGATTTTTGAGGGAAAAAGAAGCTTTACATGGGGGTGTGGGTTTGTTACTGGTACATGTGGTACAAATTTCTGTAACTGACATGCTGCTTCCGTGTTATAATCGTGTAACTTTGTGCATTTTAGGCGCGTGCTCTGTTTTTCTGAGAAAATATTGCAAATGTAATGCCTGCATGCAAATGTGGGAGATGTAGCCAAAATCTTATAATCCAACATAATGTAGTCTTAATGGCTTCAGAATCAACAATAAAAGTGCTTACTGGTTAAACACTACAACAAATTTCATTGCAGGGTCATTTTAAGACGGGATAAGCTTCTCTGTATCTCCTTTCTAATCAGGTCAGCCATCTAATGGTCAGGAGAAGAATGTGGAGTTGGGCTGTCAGAAATACTTCTCTCAACTTGCTACTAATTTAATTAGAGACAAGGGTGTGTTCGGTGCCTCAGTTTCATGTTTCTAGGCTGAGAATTTTGATTTTTGCCTAATTCAAAGGTAAGCCATTGTTTTTTGAAACTGGTTAGAAATGCTGAGTAAATTGGACTGGAGTCAGGGCTCAGACGTTTATTAACGCATGGGGCAGAGCCTGAACTAATTGCTACTATCTTGAAGAGAAGTCATAGAACACGTAGACACAAAGTAAAATCCATGCGAGATAAAATGCCAGAGCTCAAGACTTTAACAAAGAGAAATTCCATGGGAAATCCTACACCTCTGAAAGCACTGGAGTCACCAGGCTTCAGACAAAACTACAGATTTTCAGTCCCTCCCTGCTTCTGGTGTTTCCTCTGTATCTGTTCCAGCCCCATTGAGGATTGGGGGCGGAGGGCAGGAGGGCTGGTGGACATAAGACAGGCAAGAAGGTCAACAGGGGTAGGCCACAAAAATCTCCAACCCAAGCAGGCTGCAATTATGGGTAATCAAGGCTGCTGCAAAGCTGCTGAGCTGTGCTCTGCACTCAGTGTGCCCAGCATGGCAGCCACAGCCCTGTGTGCAAGGGGAAAGGAAGCTGGTCTTTGCACACACACAGTCCCCTGAACACATGTGAGCCGCATCTGCAGAAAACGATGGGCACTGAATTTTGGGGGTCTGGTAGCCTCATGAACTCATCGCAGCAAGCACATGGGAGCTGCGCCGTGGCTGAGCCAGGCATCCCCTTCCCTCGGGGCAGCTCCAACTGGCTGTGCTTCTAATGGGAATTGAAATCCTCAGCCTGGAGCTGTGCTACTCCCTCATGGAGGCAGGGGCTCTGACAAAAAGCCTGGCTTGCTCTCACTCTGCACCCCAAGCTGGCAAGACAATAGTCACCCAGTATGGTTTTGTGGCCTTCACTCTTTTTTGTTCTTCCATCTGCTTCTTACTCAAAAAGCAGGCTCAGGCTCTCAGAAGAGATCAGATAAACAAAAGTGGTCCTGCAGCCAAGGGTCTGGGCATTTTTATTCTGCATTAAGAAAAACCCTACACTGGCTGCAGCTGTGGCTGGTTAGGTTTATGCATGCCTGAGACAACAAAATTCAGATTTGACCTGAACTTTCCCAGAGACTGGGAATGTGCAGATCCAGGTCTTTGGTTATGGACTTGTCTGTAAATAGCCTCTAGAGCTGATTTAGAATCTTTCATCAAATGTACTTCACATTCTCAGGAGTGGCATTTACATGTTCACATACACCAACCTACCCTATTTGGCTGCATGGAAGTCAGCAACAAGAATTTTATTGGCTTCAGCAACCTGAGCCAGGAACTGAAAAAATGCTCTTTTCCCCTCTCCTCCCATTCCTTAAGAAACCACAGGCAGAGCATGTTGCCCATACTGGAAGTTGTCTGATCTTTACTCTGTGAATGTGCTTTGACCTTTGGGATAGGACTTATCTCAAGTTTCATCTGTTTCTGCAACAAATTTCCCCTTTTCCTGTACATTGGAGGACCTTCCTTTTCACTTGCACAGGAGGTTGCACTGGAGTTTCCTAGCCAGGTATCACTCTGATTTCTGAGTGCAGCTCAAACTGTGGGATTATATATGAGATGAAAAAGTTCCCTAAAAGAAAGGTTTCCTGCTGAAAGGTTTTGCTGTGACATAGATTGAGAAATGTTTCCTTTTAAGCTTTCAGAGATGCATGATTGTATGAGTAAATACTTGACTGAAGGTCCTTAGATAAGCCCATCTGTGTCTCAGCCACAGAGTTCACTCACTGAAGTGAGCTCTCCTCATACCAGCCTGTCACTGCCATGGTGCAGCTGCCTTGCACTTCATCCATGCTGGTGTCCTGCATCTTGCTGAGCCTCTGGGCCATGGTTCTGGAGCACAGACTGTTTCTTCATGGTAGAAATAGAAGCCCTGCAGAAACGCCCCAGGTCCGGTGACCCAGAACACCTCACACTTAAAGTATACACTTTTCCCTCTGATGGCAGAGGGATGGGGATTGAGAGCATGAGTTTTCCCAGAGAACACAGGAACACAGCTGTCAAGCCATAGCCATGTAATAAACACCCACGTGCTTGCCACAGGTTACTCAATACAGCAACTCTTTCCTTACTGATCATGCCTTATGCACTGTTAGGGTAAAATACTTAGTGCCCTCAAATGTTTTCTAGTCTCTGGGGTTTTTTGGTACATAGATGTTTTGAGGTGGAAACAGGACTCCCAAGATTCCTCTTCATCAAAGACATATTTGACCCATCAAAACCAAAGGAAAAATATGGCAAGCATATGTGGTAGCTCATTCTCTTCAAAAACACAACTGTTCCTGCTTTGTGCCTCTCTTTCCTTTTGCATCAGGAAATAGCTTAGTTAACAGTGAATGTGCCTAGGGGTAGAGGTTGGTCCTAGTTCAGCTTTTGGTTTTTTTTTTTTTCTGTTCTTTTCTGGATTTCTGATGCACCTGTGTAAGATGCGTTGAGATCATCGGTGATAAAGGGATTTCAACACATCAGTGAGGCTGTTGTTTCCAACTGGGAAATGCTACAATGTCCTCAGCACACTGTGCCCTCAGAAGGTAAAAACCCTTGAAAGCCATTATCATCACAATGGTAGACTTGGCTGTACTATAGCTCACCAGGAAACTCCAGCTCCAGGAATGCAAAAACAGCCTGTGTCTGAGACACCAGGAGTGACAGCCCCTCTGCCAGGACAGTGGGAGAGACCCTGGAGGGGTCTGTCTCTTCCCAAGCCAATGGGTATGGCCAGGGACTACTTGTGCCTTGAAGCACTTACTCTTCTCTAGGGAAAACAGTGGGCAGGGAGAAACTGTAACTCTGCAGGCTCTGGAATTTCCCAGCTCTCTCTCTGTTTTTTTCCAATACTAATGGTTTGTATTGCTGAAGTGACTCACAAACCAAAATATTGAGATAGCTCGTTTCCCTCCCAGCCATACACAGGAGCAAAGGAGCAGGTCTGCCTCTAACCCAGGCCAGCTGGACCCAGCATCATCCCAGGAAGAGAAAGCAGGATGCTTCCCAGGTGGTCTCAGGCAGTGTCTGTGCCGTGGTCTCCTGGAAGTTCTTTCTGGAGGGTGAGGTTTTGCATTCCTCATGAATCCTGTTCTCCTTTTCCTGAGCCATGCACGGTGGTGGTTGTCTGCTCCCCATGGGTCTGAGCTGCAGCCTGCACCTCAGGGTTCACCAATTGTGCACAGTGGTTTTTGTGGGGTGGCCTTTCCTTCCCTCCTGTGAGGCTAGTGCAGGCTAATGAGGTTATGGCTGTTTCTCTGCCCTCCATTTGTGCCTCAGTTTCCCTTGCTGCAAAGGCAGAGCCCAGCTCTGGCTGTTGGAACACTACAGCTCAGCACTTCTGGCCAGGCGGTTTCGGCAATCGTAGCTGTGGTGGCTGCTCTCAGACTTAGCAGCTGCCAGCTTTCCTCTCTGGGTACCTTTGCAGCAATCCCTGGGGCAGAGGCAAGAGGCTGGAGAGGCTCCTGGTCCTGGCCATGCACATGACTCATGTTTGGCATTCCAGTATTTTTGGTAGTTCAGGAGCAGCCCTAACTTAACTTAATTTTCCTTAGTGGGAAATAAGTGTAAAAATAGCCCGTCAGTGTGTTTGCAGCCAAGCCCAGTGCACAATGCCACTCTGCCAGGGTCTGGCCTCAGCAGCCATGTCCTGGGAGAGGGAAGCAATACTTCAGGTCTCTTTGCTTTTATTTTCCTTTGCCAAGATTTTAAGATGCCTTTTCTACATCCCCCAAGAGAGATCTGGATACCCATTGCAGTGTTACCTTTGTGATTGGCAAGAGCACACTCACTTCAGTGGTGTCACTGCAATTCTGCTGCAGTGGGAAGGGAACAAAAATCAACCAAAAGGCCATGGTTTTTGCTCAGCTCTGACATAAATAACTGGGAGGCTGCAAGCAGTAAAGGGTATGTTGCTGCCTTGCTACAAACAGCTGGACTCAGACACATCCAGGGATGTGAGAAAATTTTTCTTTTTTCTTCTCTCTTAGGTTGCTCGGTGTGAGTCTGCCTCCATCACAGGGTCATTTCGAGCAGCAGGACTGTGTTTAATTGTGTACAAACACCTGTACTTATTCCATCAAGGAGCACACAAAAACCAATTCCCATAGAGGTAGATAGGCACATGCACGAAATACTTCACATCCAGACTTGCTGAATGCTGCCTACCACCCTCTGCTGGCATGTGAACTCCTGGCATCTGTCATGTCCCCGTTAGACCCAAGTGAGCTGCCTCTGACCATTTTGATTCAGAGGGTGCTTTCTTTACTGGCCTTTGGGGTTAAACAAGTACAGCAATTGCCTGCTTTGTGTGGGGAATGGTTGTTAGAGCAACTGGGAGGAATTCCTTGGCACCAGCACTAGCTAAGAAAGGAATGAGCAGAAAAATGCTCAGCCAGAGTCAGTGGCAGAACAGAGGCAAGGGCAAGTGTTGGTGCCTCACCCTGACTCTCCCACCTGCAGCAGATGATCCCTGGATCCCTGGAAAAAGCAAAGTCCACACCCTTCACTAACCTCTGCAAACCTCTGGGCAGAGACACCACAGCACAGGCACCACTGACACTGAGGTGCTGAGGAGCATCAAGCCCTGAATCTTTACCCTTTTGCTCCTTCTGTGATTGAACATGCCCCACAACATAAGATGTGAAATTTCTCTTATTATACTTGGCTCATAGCTGCTTGCAGTGAAACTTGAAAAATTAAATTGTGATAATGATTTTCAAATGGAAATAAACCTATTTTGAGGTCATTTTCACTGTGAAACATGTTTGAAGGCACAAGAGGAAAGGGCAGGGTGACTAGTGAGCTGCCAGGTAGGTGAGTACAGTTTCTGGGGGGCTTTAGCAACTTTATTTTTGCATTACAGATGCTCTCCTTGCTCTAATCTGCTGCCTTCTCCATCTGACCCTTTTCCCCACCCTGCTCACACCTCATTCATGAACAGACAATAACTTTGTTTGGATTGGCTTGCTGGCAAATTTACACAGCTCTCTCATTTAGAGATTTGATTTCAGGTGAGGTGATTAATAGTGATAAACAGGAAGAAAAGGAAGAAGCAGGGGAGGGAGGGAGGGAAATGGAGCAGCAGAAGATAGTGCCTGGTCTCTGGTCTTGTTTACAGAATGGCTTAAAAGCTGCGGGATGAAACTCCTATGGTTTCACAGTGAGAGTGCGAGCCTGTCTGCCAGCACGGCAGCTGCCGGGGCAAGGGACTGCGGTAAGACCTTGGAAGGGAGGGCCAAGTGCTGTTAGGAATGGGTGTAAAGCTAAAAGACTTGTATAAGGATAATGTTCAGATCTGGAAAGCACAGAACTATGTGAGTTTGGTGATTTCTTTTATACATAAAAAAACCAAACTGACATTTGCTGAACTGGGTCCTCATCAGAGCTCCAGTTCTACATGGTTCTGCTTACAGGCTGGGTTGGAGAAAGGTATCCATTCTGGAGCCTTAAAGCCGAATACCCCTCTCCTGTTTGATCTAAAGGGTATGCTCTTCTTCAAATTTAAGTACTTATGTTATATGGTTATTATATTATTGCTTTGCCCAACTGTATATCTCTGTTTGGTCTGCTGTTTCCTCAATGATTCCACTTGATTTACAAGTTGCTGGCTGAAAAAACAAACAAAAGCCTACTTTGGGATGAAATTCCCAATGGACTATGCTGTTTTTGTTAGTCTTGAAAAGATTATATTAGAAGTGAAACCCATGAAAGGAAATTGCTGAGCATTTGAGAACCTGGTTTCCATAGGCTTTCATGTTCCAAAGATGTCAGCTCTTGGCCTGAAACTTTCCAGGCATAGGGCCAGACTTCACAAGATCTTAAATGGAAAAGGTGGCTGCCTCTGCACCCTAGAAGACTTTAGTCATCTTCAATCTAAATTAGAGCATCCTTTATACTGCTGTCATTCAACCTACAACAAACCAGCCTGAGACTAATGGGTAGCAAAAGCTTCTTGAAGTGATGTCAATCATGCATATTTCTAAGGCTATTGGCACCTTTTTTTAAAAAATCCTGCTTGTGGTTTCTATTTCCTTTGTGCTGGCTGAGTACATACCAGGGGCAACTCCAACGTCAGTGATTCAAGCTTGGAAAGTCCCAGAGGTGGAACCAGGAAAAGCAAAGTACACTGGTACCTGCTGCATTTTGTCTAGCTGAAAATTGGTTTGGACTAAATGGCTTAAAAATGCAAACCCAAAGCCGGTTATGGTGTAAGATGTTCTGCTGGAGGTTGCTGCCCACTCTTGCTGGCTGACAGCTGTGCTGGGCATGTCAGCAGGTGTAGGGACTCTCTGAAAGCCTGGAGGAGGCCTGAGAAAGAGGCACTGTACAGACACTGTGGATATCTGCACCCATGGCATGACTGACCCACTGCCCAGGTATTCCTCCTGCAGATAGATGAGAGATGGCTGTATTTTGTGGGGTACCACAGTACACTGCAGTACAAGCAAACACGATCACTGTCTGAGACAAATTCTAACCACTTTAATATTATGTTGAGCAGCGTTTCTAGACAGTCTGGTCTGTGCATTTGGGGTTCACTTTCCAAAGCAGAGTAGTACCTTAGAGGCAAGTATGGCCTCTGGGCTGGGGAGGCAGTGACAAGGTGAGAAAGTTGAGCTTGGGAGAGTCCGTGCATCATCTTCTGCCCCTTTTCTAAAGAGCTGCATGTTCCTGAGGGTAATCACTGAGCTATGTGTGAGGTTGTGCTTTGCATTGCTTACTGGTGCTGTCACAGCTGTGTGTGTCTCTGTGTTTCTTTACTACTGTGTACCAGTAGTAAAGTCCATGAACCACAGATAGGCTCACTCACACACACAGCACGAGTGCTAAGGGAGGGACAAGAACTGCAATGAAGACAAATCTGTTCATGTTTACAGCTGCTCAGGGTAACTCTATTTGCACAGGCAAAAGGGGTACTGGAGTGCCTCCTGCTCCACTAGCCTGCGAGTGCTGACTGCTCTGGTCTATATTAAGTCTGTGCAGCCCTGCTCTGAGCCTTGCTGCATGTTTCAGGTTCTCCAGACCTTACCTACCCCGTCTATATTGATTAAAACCTGGCCAGCGTTTCCATGCATTAAAATCCCCTAGTTTGTCCCTTCACAGCCTTTTTAGTTTATGATGGCAAGAATGACCCCTCAGACTTTTTCTCATTTGCTATCTGGTTTGGTCTCTGCTCCCCTCTGTGACCTATGGCTGCTGTAACTCTGAGATTTTCTGCCTAGAAGAGCTTCTTTGTCCTTGGAGTCCTCAAGAAAGCTTATCTCCATGGCAAGCTGACCCAATTAAATCCTAGTAGTGGGAAAAGGTGTATGTAGGCAGCAAGTACTGGGATCCAGCAACAGCAGATGCACCCTGCTTGCGAAGACACCTTACCCCCAGAGGAGGAGGACTGAAGGACCACTCAGGAGCTGTCATTGCTGTGTGCTGTTGATCAGCCTGCCTCTCACACATGACTAGGAACAAAGCCAGTGCAGACCTGGAGCCTCTTTGTTATACTAAGGGCAATGCTGCCTCCTCCTTCCCAACTTGCCCTCACCATATGATGGATGTGTTGGAGGCAGGAGCAGCTGGCCCAGCTCATTCTCTTGGGAATAGCCAGGGCAACTTCCCAGGCCATCAGGGGCTTTGCTGAGTTAAGTGAAATAGCAGTGTGTGGGAAGGAAATAAGAGAGGCCCATAGTTTGGTGTTTACCCAGCATCCCATGTGGGCCTGTAAATGTGAGAGGGCACAAAGCTCCTATATAGCAAGTGTTAAGATATAGCTGGTGGGAATGTTTCCATCAGGGCAGCTTTCCATTGCAAATAAGTAAATAAATACTGCCATGGGTGGATTCTGACAAAAGTCTAGACAGGAAAATATTGCTAAAACCATAAGGTATTTCAGATGATTTCACAGAAACATTTCTCCAAATTAAAATGCTAGGAGCTGTTCAGCTCTTTTTTTTTTTTCCTTTTGAAAAAAGAGAAGTTTTGCACTCAGCTCCTAAGCCTTAACATGTCACAGCAGCTAGTGCAAGCCCTATGACACTTAGCTGGGGTTGTCATTACTCAAATTGTTAGCCTTAGATGTGTTGGTCCTACGTTACCCTAGAGATCATTTGTGACTCGTGCTGTGGAAGTCTAGGTGTGGGATGGGGGGACCTTCTAAGTCTCTGTACAATCCGGTGCTATACTGAGCTTCACTGTAAGGTATAGGACATGGACAGTGTGGAGTGTGGCTGGGTATGTGGTTTGTTTGGTTTGGAAACATTTTGGTTGTTTGGCTTTGAGGGGTTTTTTAGTAAGTTTTTGAAGGAAAGGAGGTAGAGGAAGGTTTGTTATGTTTCTAGAGTCCTGTTTGGCAGTGTTCCAGATTAGTAGAGATAGAAAGAGTTGGTAATAATGAGTGGCTTATTCAGTTGTAGCAGAATTCATCTAAGTCTCAGTGAACTTTTATGCTGAGAAATTAACTGGTTGTAATTTGCATGTTGTGCCTGTGCCAGAGGCCAAAATGTTAGCAGGGAAGGGTGTGTATTGGGAGAAGCAGTGGAAAAATTACAATGAGTCAACAAGGTTGAATTTAGGGCTCCTCACAAGGGAAGCCTCATTTATTAAGCAACCTGATCGCTCCCTGTGAGATCATATGTGAAAAACAGGTTGAGCCATGTCTGAGGGTGGTGCCCTGTGGAATTTGTAGATAAGGATGCTTTATACCTGCGTGTGCCTGAGAGGCCAGTTACATTCTGCTGCTTCCAGAGGGAACAAGCCTCCAGAGGAGTACAGTTATTCCATTTTTCTTGTGGTAAGTCTATTGAAAAGAACTTTTGTTCCTTCCTCTCCTCCTTATGCCCCCCTTCAAATCTCAGATTCCCAAACTGTGAGGTGTGATATGTGTGATTTTCTTCACCAACAGACCCTGGTATCACTACTGAGACAGCAATGGCATGGTGGAAGGCCTGGGTAAGTAGAGGATATACTGACACTCTGAGGTTTTTTGGCACTAAAATAAGGTAACTTATAAGTTGCATCAGGCACTGTGTGAGAATGAAAAGTTTCCTTTAAATTCAGCAAGACCTATTTACTATTTTTCTGGCTGTAAAATAGCATTCAGCACTTCAAAAACATTGATGAAGGAAGGTGTTTGCATGATTACTGACTACAGGAAGAGGAGCAGACCCTATCTGGATCCTCAGTTGAGAGTGGTGCAGGGGGTCTTTATATTCCTGTGTTCATGGGGAAATGCAACTACAAAGTTACACAGCTGAAGTCTGCAAGCTGTGGGCTCCTTGTCTGCTCCCTTGTCCTGTGGCAGTGACTTCAGGGCACTGGCCTGTCCCCATTTTGGTCCCCTGTTGTGCTGGCAGGCTGCGGTCACAGAGAAAGATATGGTCAATATCTATCTAGCCACAATATCTATCTTTGGTGGGTTTTTAATACAGGAACAATAATGTGTCTTGAACACCCTGTCTCTTTGCCAGGAGCCAGAAATGCTGTGTATGTTCTCTCGTAAACGCTTGTGGCTTTGAGAGGAATGTGGCAGGATGGGGAGAAGCTCATGGGGTCTGCTGAGGCAGCACTTGGGGTCTGGCTCAGACCAGGCAGCAGGTACCTCTGGTGATATGCCAGCCATGGCAGCTGCCCCATCAGTATCTGTGGGAGGCCAGATTTATGCCCAGATCTCAAAAAATATATTTTTTTTTTTATTTTTTTTTTCCCCAGAAAGATTAAAATTGCAATCTTCCTTTCTGAGTTCTCTCTGCCTCCCTATTTCCTTTGGAAGTTTGATATAATAAAATAGATATTTTTCCAAAGCTTGGAGTCGCTCGCACTTATATTTTTTCTTTTTGGATGATCTATTCCCCTCTACCCCTAAGCTGGAAATAATTTCTAAAGTTAGAGTGAGAAAAGTAGGAGAAAAGCCCTTAAACTCCAGTGATCTCTTATCAATTGGTGTTGTATGGGGTGGAGGCATGAGAAGAAAATGAGAGGTCTAAAGAAGGATGGGGAAAAATTGTTTTGGTTTTCTAAACCCTTCATAAAAAATACAGTTCAAAAGCAAAAGGAATGAAAAAATGTGAAACTTTCTCAGAAAATATCCACTGAAAAAAAACCCCAAACAGTAACCCAACCTGTCCCCAGACTCCAGCTTTTAAAAAAACCTGTTGTTTAGGTTTGAAGATATTTTGGTAGTAAAACTTTTGCTCCTTCTTCCTTTCATTTATAAGTGCAACTTTTCACAGAATCAGCTGTAAGGTACACTGCTTCTGCTGCTTTCATGCCAATTATTTATATTTTCATGAGAGTCACACAAATGCCTCGAGTAGTTTCAGTTAGGGAGTTGTAGGATCGATTCAACTGGGAAATAAGACCAAAGTAAACAGGGATTCTCTGAAAAGCTGGGGCAATTGTACTTGTGCTGCAACAATTATGTGCACAGAGAATGAGGTGCGTGAGTGAGTCACAAATGTGCTACTTGAGCCAGGAAGGGCCGTAACTGTTTATCGGAATTAGTACCAAAAAAGATCATTGTTTAATTTGTTTCCAGTGCCTCCAAATGAAAGCTCAGCTTGTACTCCCTCTTTCACTGAGTCACCAGGCATGGGTCCAGAATGTTTGGGGGTTTCTTCACAGGGCCCTTGCATGCAGCTGGAGAGGATTGACAATCTTTTTCAGAGCAAACTCAGATGGATGAGTCTAACTGCTTTCCACAGAACCTATGGTGGTGCTGGCTGTCTTAACAGAGGGCTAGAAATGGAGCACTTGAAATGGTCCTGCCAGCTCAGCCAAATTCTTCTAGGCCAATGACAAACTGTTAGAGGTGGCAATGCCACCTGGTCTGTCACTGCTTTTTCTGCAGTGGCAGCTTCACCACAGCCTTAAACTTGCTGCTCAGTGATCATTTGGATTCAAAGCTGTATCTATTGCGAAGTTTCCTGTTGACACCATTTGCTTCACAGCTGCTCTTTCTGCTGGGAGCAAGGTGTGGTGGTGCAAGAGTGTCTGTGCTTGCTGTAAAGCAAGCTTTTCCAAGTCTTGCTGATTGCTGAACATGCTGCCTCTCTCAATACTCCTCTTTGCCTCTTGGCTGCTTGTCACTGCTCCTGGAGCATGGCTGGCAAAGGGGCCAGCATGCAAAGACATGCCAGCTGTATCCACTGGTTCTCTGTCACACCAAGTGAAAGGAGAAGTAAGAACAGAGGGGATTTGCATCATAGCAGGAGGATGATGGGTGGCACTTGATGGTGCATGTTCTGCAAGTCATGTGGGACAACCCTAATGCTTCCTTCTGGTCTGTAATCTCTGGTTTTTATCTCGCTGTGAAGCCCTCCCCGTTAAAATATTCATCAGGTCATACTGACACCATTGGTTTAATATCAACCCTGCCTCTACAGGTAAATTTATGAGAATATAGTAGTTTCCAACTTAAATATCCTTGCTTCTAGGAAGGAGAAAATTGTGTCTATTATTGTAATAAAGTGAGGATGACTCTTCATGCCTACCCACCCACATACTCCCCCTATTGACAGGACCAGCTTGTGATAGATGTGACAATATATTCAAGCCAGTTCCTTGACTACCAGCTTTGTTAAATTGAAGCTCTTAGGCCTGAGTTCTGGTTGATGGCCCTACTACCTTATGGTGACTAGAATAAGTCTCAGTGTGTCTTTCTGCCCTGGGACTGGCACTGTCAGCACCCTAGGGGTTTGTTAGGAGGGTTCTTGTGTAGTTGGCAAGTGTAGTTGGCAAGTAGATTCTTGTGTAGTTGTATCTGATTCTTGGTACAGGGATGAACATCAAACCTGCACTTCTCCAGATGGACCTCTTCCTTCAAAGTATTCTCTTGGCCCAAATCCTTCCAGTGGAGATGCTTCCTTCTTGAAAACAGCTGTGCAGAAGTGCAGCAGCAGCTACTGAAAAAAATGGTCTGTGAGAACAAGTCTATTTCAAGAATTCAGAAAGCTATCTGAAAACTACCCCGACCAACCCACTGAGAAATGCAGTATGATACAATAGCATCCATGCTATGAAGGACTGTGTTTAAGGAGTGAATAGGAAAGTCCAGTCTGTTACAGTCTATGCTTTTTCTGCCAGACCGCCTGCACCTCACAACACTTGCAGCACTGTCAGCCATGCTTTGTACTTCATGTTTCTGGCAGCAGCAAAGGCTGGTACAGGCAGGTGGAAACAGGAAACTTGTGTTCTCTTTGGAGAGAAACCTGTGCTCTCTTTTTGCTCTGCTGAGAAACTTCAAGCCAATCTCTCCTATTTTCTGTGACTTCACCATGTGTAGGTAATAAATAGCATTACTATACTTTTCAAATACTCTTTCTTCAGCTGATGAAAAGCAGTGGTGAAAAGTCGTGTATTTTTGTTCTTCTTTCAGAGTGAAGCAGAGGGCAGGTCCGTGGCAGGTGCTTTAAATTTTAACGCTGCACCTGATGCTCAGACTCTGTACAAGGCCATGAAAGGGCTTGGTGAGTTGACTCCAACCACACATGTAAATTATATGTTCTTCTTAAAATTGCTAAGTTGAAAGCATTCCTTAGGAAATTTGCATCCAGAGATATCACTTCTTTTCTACTGTGAAAAATTAAAATTAAGGTTTCCTCAGTACATACTTAAACTTCTACACAAAGGCAATGAACCGGGCAAGGCTGTCTGAATATTCAGATTGGGATTTTGGACCAGCCTCAGCTTATTCTGTGCACTGTATTTATGATTTATTGTTGCTTTCCACAGGGACTGATGAACAAGCTATAATTGAAGTCCTAACCAAGAGGAGCAATATGCAGCGTCAAGAGATTGCCAAATCCTTCAAAGCACAGTTTGGAAAGGTTCTTCCAAAACAAAGCCATATTCAGTCACTGGTTTACTGCATGCAGGATGTAGCAAAAGGGCATACAGTTCATCCTGAAAGCATGATGCAAACTATAAGCAGGTCTTCTGCAAATAAGTAGCTTAATATCTATTTATAAGGCCTGTGGTAAATGTGTAAAATTAATTTTTGACCAGAAAAAAATGGTTTTCTCCTAAAGATTTAAATTTTTTCGTAAAATGCATTTTGACCAGAAATACTTATTAAAAATCAATTTTAACTTGAAGTTAAGCTTGTTATTGATTTGAAGCTGTAACAAAAATTGATACCCATTTAAGTGACATATTGGGTAAAATATTGGTTTGTTTCAGGCCTTTTTAAATGTCAAAAAAGTTCGATTTAAAGACTTATTTAATTACACTTGTTTGGAAATTCCATGGTTATTGACAACCATGTTTTCCTTTGGGTGTCTTTGTTTCTTTGATAAAATCTTACTTTTATTGGGAAAATTTTTTCACCAGCAAACTGTACCCCCAGCCCTGCTGTGGAGTCTCCAGTGACCCTTGCTGGAGAGGGGACTGCCGCGCAAAAGCCTCAGAAAGGGAAGCAAATATGAGGGTGGGGAGTATGGAACAATGAATAAAAAGATGCTTGCATCCCACTAAAGCAGAGAGAGTCATACTCTAGGAAAACCTGCATTATAGTGAAAGGGAAGTTTGACGTGTGTCTTCAAGCAGACTGCATTCCTGATTCTGCAAATGTCCTGGGCGCAAGTTTGTATGCAGGCTTTGGGAACCAGCTCTCTCTGAAACCGTACCCTTGCTCAAAGCAAGGCCTTCAGCTACCTTGGTTCTGCTCACTGAGTTAAGCAGGGTGGAGAAAGATTTGCTGTGGGATTAATTATTGAGAAAGCCTGAATATCAAGAAAACAGGGAATGTGTAAGCACCTAGACAAATCCCATTTTGGAGTTAGGTGCCTTTCTCAGTCCCAGGACCTTTTTTAATGAACTAGCAACAATGCTGTCATTCAGCTTCATTACTTGGGCCATGGGGATGGAAGCAGCAGGTGCAATAAAATGATCCTGTGAGGCTGTTTATGTAACCATGTGATGCTGCACATTTAACAGGATCTGATTGAAAACCTGAAGTCTGAATTGAGTGGCAACTTTGAGAGGCTCATTGTAGCTCTCATGTACTCTCCATTCAAGTATGATGCCAAGGAGCTGTATGATGCCATGAAGGTAAGCAAATTGCATGCTGATTTTTAAGTAGTAGCACAAATACAATGCTAATTTCCTGCAATTGTGCAACTGTTAATAACTGAACTGTTACATGGTTAAGTTTGTTATTAGCACTAGCCTTTGAGAAATACTTAATTGTACTATTAATATACTGGGGGAAAATGCTGCTTAAATATTTATGGCTGTAATAAAGTTTCTGTGCATATGTGACTCACAGAGCCTGGGAAGGCAACAGCAAAACTAAATTCACACCCAAACCTGCTGCCCTGATGCCCCACCTGAGCCATGAAACCTTTAAGGAATCCAGGAGTGATGGTGCAAGGGGCAGGCTGGGGTTGGCTGGGATCCTACCTATTGATAGTGTACTTTTACAAGTTCCAGATGCAGAGTGATCTGTTAAAATGGTACAAAGATGGACTGACTAGCCAGCTGAAAGAGGAATGCTGGTCTCCCTGCATTCTTCTAATCCTGTCTATCGTCAAAGATCTGACACCAGAAAAGCGTTGCGGAATTGTAGGGTTACATAAAATCATCCTTTACAAATTAGGCACCTCACTAAAAGAAACCATGTTCAACCCAAATGTGTTTTGTGTCTCCAGCTTTCGTCACGACGGTTTCTTACAGCTCAGCACACAGCCTGACATTCGCTGCCATCCAACTCCTCCCTTCACCATACTTCTCTAGCAATAAATCACCCTCCATGACTAGATGCCTTTCTCCACCTTTATTTCTCCACCGTGTTTTCTATTATAGGGTGTGGGAACGAGGGAAGGTGTTATCATAGAGATCTTGGCATCTCGGACAAAAGCGCAGATCAAGGAGATAATCAAGGCGTACAAAGAAGGTGAGTGCCTGGGGCTCAGATTTCTGTGGTCAGAGCACTGGGCCTGATTGCACAGCAGGAAGGTGTTACCAGCTAGCACTATCAGCAAGAAAATGGCTTTCTAAAAGCCATTTAACTCTAAAAGCAATGTAATTCTGCTTTCAGCTGGCAAACAGAACATGGCTATGCTGAGAGAATTGAAAATCCCTTTCTAGGTCTTCATCCAGCTACAGCAAAGGGTCAACAAATCACAAATTCGGTTCATTTTGGCTACAAAGAGTATTGTCAGAACATAAACAAAACTATAGCTATGAACTTGGCTTTTTCTCCCTATTAAATAGATAGGTATTTATCAAACATGTATTTGTAAATATTTTATCTTGTTCATCCCTTCAGCTATACCTCTAAAATTAGCTCTAGGTTTTTTCCTTGGACATCAGGGGAGTTAGTGACTCAGCTGGATGCAAATGCTGACCTGGGTATCACAAAGCATGTGAGCTGCTCTCAGCCCTGTTTTTTTCCCTAATGACCTCCTTGCCCGGTGTCAGGCGTTGTGTGTGTTTGGGTTACTGGTAATATCTTGACTATATCACCTAAATAAATAACAAATCCTTCCTTTATCCTTCTCTTTCCCCTGGGTAGAATACGGTTCTGATCTGGAACAAGACATAAAATCGGAAACAAGTGGCTACTTAGAACAGATTCTGGTTTGCCTTCTTCAGGTAATGCTAGAGAACAGAACTGAGGGTATAAAGGTCGTCACATTTTTCTGTTCTTTTTTGGAGAAGACATGCAATAAAAGAGCCAGTACAGTCATGATCACCAGATAAATTGCAGGGACAACCATGTCACTTGGACTGCATCTGTTTCAGCTTCAATGTGACTGAAGCAGGGAAACCTCCCTCCCTCAGAGAGCAAGTAAGAGGGCTGGGAACTTACAGCCAGCTCTGCTGCAGAGAGACACCTCACTTTTACATATGCATAAAGCCACTGTACTCTACAAGGGTCTTAGAAAACAGTGCCCCTCCACTATGATTCACCACTTCTACAGGGTCTGTGCCCTCAATGGTGAGTGCATTTGGATGCATTTACCTACCACATTTTCGGAATTTTCCTGCCCGGTAGCAGAATAACTGAGCAATTTTTTGCTCTGCTTCCTATGACTGATTTCTGAGCCTTTCAGTGAAGGAGTTAGCACTTGTGCTGTCTGAAATATTACTTCTTGAGTACTCTGCAGAAATAGATAGCTGAGAGGATAATTGATCTTTGCTCAGAATAAATGCTCTGATCCTTATTTATGGAAGAATCTTCATGAGACAAAATTTTTACCTTTCTTTTTCTGCTCATAGGGTGAGAGGGACAATGCCACTCTCTATGTGGACACAGCCCTGGCTCTCCAGGATGCAGAGGTACTCTCAAACACCTGTGATCAGTGATATGCCTGCATTCCCACCTTCCTGAACTTCAGAGTGCTTCAGTGAGCAGCACAGTCCTGGTCAGCAGAGGGTTGGAGTCACAATAATTTGGGGTGGGGTGATCTTTAAGTAAGTGACTTGTGATTCTTCGATTTTGCCTGCACTGCTGAGCTCTGCCATTCCAAAGAGGAGTGATGAGGCCTGGGCTTTGGCTCAGCTCCTTTTGATATGTGAAAGTGTATGGGTATGGTGGAGTGGAAGAGGAGAGAAAAGGGAACAAACCTCAGGTGTATTGTTGGCTGCTCCAGCTGCTGCTGAAGGAGTAGAAAAGATGGAGATAGCAGCTGCTCCAATTTTTCTAGAAGAGAGAAAGGTTTTCATAACCAACCATTCTAGGAGACTCTGGTTCACACAGTGGTTTAGGTTACTCCAAACCCCTTTACCTCAGCCAAGCCAAACTCTGTTCCTTTACCAGCTGCACACACAGAACCTCTCGCTAATAACTGTGTGTTAAATTCCAGACTCTCTATGCTGCTGGAGAGAAGATACGGGGCACTGATGAGATTCAGTTCGTCACCATCTTGTGCAAAAGGAGTGCCACACACTTAATGAAAGGTATGGAGCAGAACCCACACTACCAACACTACTCTCAAGCCTCTGAAATCAGAAATCACCCGAGCGGAAAAGAAGAGACAGTGCTATAGATGAGAAACAGGGGTGGTCAGAAATAAGTACCTGAGCCTGTTTTCTAATTCCTGGTCACTCGGTAACCAAAAGCTGCCAGCAGATTTTGTGAAAGATTATAAAGATTTAGTTCTGCTGAAAATGAAATGGCTTATCCAGGAGTCCCTATACAGTGGTGAAAACTGGATAGTTGTTTTTGTAAACCCAAGAAGTGAGTGAGTGAGTACCATCCTAATTAAGTAGGAGTATGTGGTGAACAGACGTGTCCCTTGGATGTGGGTTCTTCTGGGGGAAAAAAAATCCCTAAAAAACCAGCTGGTTATTCAGTGCTGGAGAATCACAGGGTGCAACCTGCATGTCTGCCCCAGGTCCTTTTGAGGGCATCAGAGGCTTCTGGGAGGGAAGACACTAGTCCTGTTCCAGCTGAGACCTCAGCTCCCCACTGTCTGTGCAGCAGAGGCCAAACCTTGTCATCTCAAGGCTTCTGAGGCACAACAGATTTCGTTATGTTGGCTGAATCTAAACATATCATACTGTGTGAATCAGCTGGACCTAAACTGATAAATTTAGCTGGAGATAAATTAGGTATACCTGAGCTTTTTCAAGTTGAGGTCCTCTAAGGTTGTTTCTATGCCCTGGAAGCCAACTCCCCCTTGTGTTTCAAATTCAATCTCCCAAGGTCACTTAAAAAATAAACAAAACAAACAAACAAAAATAGGTGGTCTCTATAGTCTTTGTCTGTATCTGTCTTTAAGAATTTAATTTCATCTAGTTGTCATAATGCAACCAGTCTGTGGGACCTACTGTGGCACCAAGCAATTTCTTCTGTGCTATGGCCACCTGTAGCTATTTGTGTTTAAAACCTGAGTGTAATTGCTGCAGCTTTTAAGTTGTTTTTTTTTTTTAATAGAAAGAGTAGGTCTCAGTTGAGAAGTTTGTATCTGTCTGCATATTCTGTATTCCATTTCCCCGAAGTGTCTTGAGTGTTGATGATCTTGGATGCTGAGCAAAGTTTATTAAGATGTCCATTGCGTTACATAGCAGTTTTTCTTCTTTGTTAGTCCTAGGAAGCTAGGAATAAAAACAGTTATCTGTGTTTCTGAGCCTTGGAGTATCCAAAGTGTGTAAGGCAAGCAATGACCCTGTTGCTGAGCTTTTGTTACTGTGGGAACTCAAATATCTCGGAATCTGCGCCTGTGTTTTTCTCATCTTTTCTCAGTTTTTTTTTTTTAAATTGTGGTTGAAGTTTTCCCAAATGGTGTTGTCATAATTTTAAAGTCCATAGGCTGTAAGCTGCATAGTCCTAGATTTAAGTTGATTTTATTTTGACTCCTGAAGCTAATGACATCAACAAGCACAAGACCAAAGGTGTGCCTAACTTCGTTATCTGCTTTATTTCTGTGGTCAGACAGTGATGAAGGGTCAGATTTCCACATAAACTTGAGGTGACTAAAACTGCATTTTCACATTAAGTCAGGGAATTAAGAACCATGAATGGTTTGGCTTTTTGTAAACTTTAACATCCTTCTTTATAGCTTATATTTCTGATGACTAAAGCCTCCTGAAGCTGGTGCAAATGTGGCCATTGCTTTTGCAGGATCTGTGTGTTCATATTGCCACACAAGTTGCGCCTGTAAATATTGGGCACAAAATGCCTCGGAGGTTACCTGGTAAAAAATTAAAGTTCTTTGTGTTTCAAACAGTGTTTGAAGAATACCAGAAACTGGCTGGTAAGAGCATAGAAGACTCTATCAAGAGTGAAACTCGTGGTTCGCTTGAGGATGCCATGCTGGCTATCGGTAAGTGGTGACCTTTCCCTTTGCTTTGTCAGAGTCTGCTGCCTTTTCTTCTGCAGTGGTTGACTTACAGTATATGGATCTACTTTATAAAGGTATCTCAGGAAGTAAGGGATACCTCTTGGGTAAGATAAACTCAGATTCCAGGAACACACTGAATTAATGGGAAACATGTAGGATCTCAGTCACCTGCTGCCCTGGACTGGGATTACCATTGATTCTTACTGAGCTTTTTTGTATGCCTAGTGAAATGCACCAGGAATGTCCATAGCTACTTTGCAGAGAGGCTGTACCATGCCTTAAAGGTAAGACTCTTCATTGCAGCACACTTATTTTCATACTGACTTAACTTGTAACCTGGCTTCCACCAATTCAAACTAGAAGAGCCAAGGTTTTGGTGAAATTCAGCAGGTTTAGTGCAATTGTTGCAAGTAATAGCAGAATCCTTTCAAACACCTTGGGTAGAAAAGTACCCTTTAAACTCAAGCTGCCAAGGGGGTCTGGCTTTTCTGGCTTAAGAGTCTGCAAGGAGCCCAGCCCCACTTTCTGGAACATAGACAAAACTTCTGGAAGAGGCTTTTCTAGGAGGTTGATTATGGTGAAGTCTTGCCTTCCATGTTAATAGACTGGAACACAATATTTTCTTTCTAGGAAGCAGTTCTCTCAATGGCAGTATAAACTGAGAGTTTCAAATGGGGACATATAAGGTACCTGCAGATTGTGCCCCTGTAATGTTTAACTGGTATGTACAAGATGTCAGCTCTCCAAACCTTTGGGAAAGCTGAGATGACTGTTTTGTTATCAGTGTGATCTTAATTTTCCTGTGACTGATTAAACAATATTGGTTGAAGCCAAACACTGCCTGGGTGATGCTGCAGAAGGACAATCTGTATTCAGTGACAACTCCCACCTCTATAGCATGTTTGCTTTTGCATTTGACATGTGCAAAACTTGTGCACACTTCCATGGTGGGCTTGTGGTGTTGACAGTGGCTCCTGAGAGGGATGTGAGGGTTGGCCCTCCAGGAAGAGATGCAGATGTTCAACAGAACACGTGCCAAGTGGTGTTTGAAAGCTGACTTCTCCTGTCCTGGGCTAGTTTGCACAGTTTATCCTTTGAACACCCAGTGTTCATAGACTGATATATCTGTTATTCCAGGGGGCTGGCACGGATGATGGGACTCTGATAAGAGTGATTGTTTCTCGAAGTGAAGTTGACCTAAATCTTATAAAGCCTGAATTCAAGCGTATTGCAGGAAAGTCTCTCTCCAGTATGATTTCGGTAAGCAGAATCTGGATATGATGGTTCTTAGCAATTGCATGTCATGTCCTTGAGAGGCACAAATGTCTGAAAGGTGAGTCAGACTGTCTACTCTGTAAGTGACTTGGACAAAGCAAACCCAAGGAGACACAGCACCTGGATTTTCATAGACCAGACTCTGTATCCATGCACTGCATGATCTCCTAGATGAATCTAAATTAAATGAGTCATTCCTGTTATACCCATCCCACACTGCTCTGCCATTTTCTCCTCTCTCTCTGCTATCCTTAACTACCTCAAGCCAGTGCCATCCATATAAGTAAAAATAGTGCTGAGGTATTTTTTTGTCCCTCTTTTCATTTTTCTTTTCTATTCTTTTCTTTTTTTTCTTTTCATTTTTTTTCTTTTCTTTTCATTTTTGTTTTCTTTTTTTTTCTTTTCATTTTTTCTTTTGCTGTTGTTTGGTTGTTTGGGGTTTTTAGCTGCCTTATCCCAGATGAAAGCCTGGTCTATACTGTGATGAGATAGGTTCAGTTTCTGAACCTTGTCAAGGCTTATTGTAGCATTTGAGTCTCAGCTCCGAGTGAAGGTGCCTCCCCTGTTAGAGCTGAAATGCTGTATTTTACCATTTGTCTTAAGGACTCTGCGACACTCCTCTCCCCCTGTGCAAATGGCGCAGAAGCTCTGTCCTTAGCAGTCCCCATGGGAAGGCTGGTTCTGTAATGAAGGGCCTTTCTTCTAATTGACACTGTCAGTGTCTGTCATGTTGATTAATGATCAATCTTCAAGGGTCTGTACAGAATATTCATTCCTTCTGAGAAGTGGAACTAGCTTTACACCTGTCATCACAAAACATTCAAAGGGAGCAAATTTTTTTTTAACCTAGTGAATATTTTGTGTAGTGCTTCTAGATCAAAATGACCACATTTGTGGATTTTTAAAAAATGTCATGTGTCAGGGCTAACTATAGTGCCTTTTCCCTTCCTGTAGGGAAGAGATGCTACAAAAATACCCAGGGACAAAAAATCTGAACACGACAGGTTTGGTTGCTGTCATTTGTGCTGACTTTGTCTGTGCTGCTCTGTGGGGAGGAACCCTGATCAATTGCTCACCTGCATTCCAAAGGAAAAAATTGGACTTGATAAATGTTATTTCAGGTGGTAGCTACAAGCCTCATTTCTGCATTCTCTTTTGATGGTTTGTCAGCTGGCAGGAACTCTGCTGAAGTCTGGCTTGCTCTTTCCAAAGTCCTTTTCCTGTGTGGGCATATTCTGCAGACTGCCAACGTCAGCACTTGGAGTATGCAGAGGAACTTCCATACTCACCTATTTTTTGATATTTTCTCCTGTCAGGATGATACCAGTGGCGATTACAAGACAGCCTTGATGAATCTCTGTGGCAGTGACTGACAGTCTCTAGGAGGAAGAAGTTGAAAAGGATACAGAGAGAAAATTAACAGTGAACAAGGGTCTGAAAATGTACTTGTAGAAAATCTCTCCAGTGATCCAAGTAGGGGGGAAAAGAAGATCAAATTAATGGTCAAGATCTCCAAAGCTCTCTGAAGGATGTGGATGCTCATTACACATTGAATGCTATCCACTTCCCAAACAGTTTTTCTATCACAAACGGGAATGTTAATTTGTTGTTTCCGTTTTGTTCTTTGAAGCTTTCTTTGATTTTAACCCATTGTGAAGGATGGCACTTTGACATGGAATTAAAGATTCTTTTAAACCCTCTATAGCTGTTTCACAAGTCTGAACAACCCTACAAATCTTGGGCTGTCCTGAAGCCATGCTAATTTCACTAGGACAAGCTGGTAGAGCGCGGGCCATTTGATGCTAGCCGGGTGGGTCTGGAAGGAGTCCCAGATATTAATGGAGCTTTAGGGCATGGGTCAGAACTGAGAATTTAGTGCCAGGGGCAGTAGTTTAGCAGCCTTATCTACATAACTTCAGGGGGGCTCCCCAAGGAGCAGCGAATGGCAGAGCGAAGCTGGCTGTAAGCATGTGAAAGTTGAAGGCTGTGTGCCTAATTTCCTTCTTACTTGTTTGTTGGGGAAGACCAGAAAATTCAGGTCCTCACATCCATGTCAGACCATGGGGGAATCAAAACTGGCATGGATAATTTGGTTTTGGTGAACGTAGGATATTCTGCCCTTGGGAGCAGACCTTTTTCTGCTCCTAGTGTCACAGTAACTTCTCAGCAGTCAGCAGACTCCCTCCAAAATTTCCTCCAACCCCCATGACTGCACCTACCACGTGCTGAGTGAAGCCCTAAATGTGGACATTAATACAGAGAGAACAGTCTGAGAAGTTCGAGAAGTTAGGGTCTGCCTTGACCACTGGTTTTCCACACTTAAAGCAACTCCTTTAAATGTGTAGTTACCAAAAGCCTTTCAGTAAATGTGTTCAGTAAAGGAGCTTTTCCAATCAAATGGGTGAGAATTTTGGCTGAGGGGTGCTCCCTTCCTTGCACTGCTGAGATAAGCAGGAATCCGTGCCATGAGAGTGGCAAGTTCAAAAACTCTTGGTGAGTCCAGGACACAGACAAGGGACCTGGGGTCAGGGTATCTACACACCTCAAGTGAACAGGAAGAAGAGGTTTCAGTCTCTGCCCCTTAAGTGCTTGTCTTTCCAGTGATGTCCCAGTTTCTCGCCTGGTCTCTAGGCTGAGCATCGAGGTGGGGGGTTCTGCTTAGTTTTGAGGGATGTGGGCCGGCTAGAGGCACCAAAGGACAGGGACTCGCATGTCCCTTATGCTGGTCAAAGGGGTTGCTTTTTCACACTCTCTTGACTTTTCACAATCGTTTGTTCTAATTGACACCCATGATCAGGCTTCCCTGTTTCATTTTGGTTTGGGGTTTTTTTTTGAGTCGGTTCGGGCCTGCGCATGCCGTGCGCGGGCTGCGGCCGCGGGGAAAGCCGAGCTTACACCCCCCTCTGCCGGGAGACCGCCTGCGCGCAGCCCGGCGGCGGCACCGCGCTCCCCAGGCGTCCCGGGCATCCCGCGCACGCCAGGCGTCCCAGGCATCCCGGGGCATCCCGCGCACCCCGGGCATCCCAGGCATCCCGCGCACCCCGGGCATCCCGGGTATCCCGGGGCATCCCGCGCACCCCGGGCATCCCGGGTATCCCGGGGCATCCCGCGCACCCCAGGCGTCCCGGGCATCCCGGGGCATCCCGCGCACCCCAGGCATCCCCGGGTATCCCGGGCACGGCCTCCGCGGGAGCCAAGAGGAACGGCAGCAGTGTGGCGGGACTTGCTCTCTCTCCCAGCCGCCTCAAAGCCTGATACGGTGGGGTGCGTTCCCTGTCCCCTTGGGGAGCCAGCTCGGGGGCTCTCAGCCCTCGGCATGACTACGGGCTCTGCAGCAAGGCACTCCTCCGGCCAGAGTCGTGTGAGGTTTTAGTGAAAGTATGACCCGTTCTGGTGTGTTTGGGGTATTATTTTGGAAAGGCCAGATGGGAATTTGTGACTGACTGAGCAGGAAACAGGAGCGATTTACACTGCTGCACTCACAACACCTCTGCTTCCTGAAGCTGGACAGGCAGCACGTGAAAAGCAATCTCAGCTTTGAGGGACCTAAAATCTGACTAGAAAAGCCTAATGAAAGCTCAGCTCTTCAAGCATATGTCAGTTCACAGTTGTCTGATGATCCCACTAAAACATTTGTGTTTATATCACCCCAGAGCTCCCGCTGCTGTTATTGTTATCAGGTTACTCAGGTCAGCGGTTGGCTTTTCTTGTTGGCCTGTGCTTAGCCCAGTGGGTCTGGATTAGAGCTGTTTCACTGTGATTGTGATACCAGTTTAATAATAGCAGCGTGGGAGATGTAAAGTGAGTTGCCAGAATGCTCACAGGAGATCAGTAGTAAAGCTGGAAAGGAGGAACAACCAGGAGAAGCTGATTCTATCACTGTAATTGCTGGGAAACAAAATTGTAAAACATCAATGAAGATTTAATTACATATTGATTGCTGCTAAAATGTTCCCTGGGTGAACAGGTGCTTTAATAAATCAGGATCAATTCCTAAGCTGTTCTAACCAGTCTTTTCTAAGTGCAAATATTGACTTAGGGCCTTTCTATTCATTCACAGTTTTATTAACATGATTTTATTGCACAAAAATCGAGATAAAAGCTTGGCAAGGAAAAGGTAACAGGGGCAATATAAAAAATGCCCAGGACTGGTGCAGGCCCTCTCTGCCTATGTACCAGCCTTTCCCCCTTGCTGTGCTGCAGAAAGGCCTGTGTGCAGGGAGTCTCCAGGGACAGCACTAATGCCACCTTGCTGTCTTCCCCGGGTGGCTGCCCGGTGTCCCCAGATGCAGCACACACAGCAGGAGCTGTGCTGTCCATCAGCCTCGTGAGGTGTAGGTACTTCAGCTCTCTGCTCAACTCACACCCAGGCCTACATAGGAAGAGCTGTCTCCAACTATTAGCTCTGTTCTTGACACCTGGAAAACTAACAAAATCTGTTCCAGATAGGATGCTAATGCATATACTTCGTGTTTAACCCTTGAGAGTTTTTATTCCAGAAAAAGCTAACCTTGTATAGTCTTGCTTAATTCTCCCAGAAACTCAGTGCAGACGTGACCTGAAACCCAGGAGGCCAGCCACAGGAAGCAAAGGCTCTGCTTCTTAAGAGGTACATCATTTCAGTGACTTCTGGAAAGAAGAAAAGATTGGATTGGTTTGGCTTCGCGTGTATTTCTATTTTGCAACAGTTTGGAGTAATTTTTGGGTAAAGTATGTTTAAGTGTTCAATCTGAGAAAGATGTTCAGTCTTATTTTTTCCCTGCGGTTTCCTCATCAGTACACAGAGGCAACCCTGGCTGCTGTAGGCTGTTGAGCTGGGGCTGGGGTGGGGCTGGTCCAGAGCCTGGCCTGAGGCACCAGAGCTGACACTGGGGCATCTTTGAGACTGCCCAGACAGCACTTCTCTCCAGAGCTGAGGATGAGGTTGCCAAAACACAGAACAGCACAGTGTGTGGCCTTGGGGAAGGGAAGGTGGGTCGCGCTTCCATGGATGGCTCCACTATTTCTTCTGGGGTGGACTGAAGGGAGGCTCGAGGGAGGAGCACCCTCATTGCCAGGCACATGGGAGCCTACCTGAATGGAAACTGCTGATTATTTTTTATTCTTAAATTAAAGAATTTATGATAAATTAGTGTTGCTATATTAATGTAAAATGCTGCAGTGTTTAAATCCTGCCTGCCACAGACATCCAGATGGAATAATGGAGTCTCCTAGTGTTGTGGCTTATTGCCTGGATGTCTTGAAGCAGCCTGGTTTTTTGGCAAGGTGGCCATCTGATAATAAAATGTGCACCTTCCTCAGGGATTATGGGTGGAATCTCCTTTGCAGGGAAGACAGCAGCAAACTGTAAGATGCTAAGATGGGACTGTGCCAAAGACCTGTCAGGCTTTCCTTCAACTTCTGCCTTGAACTCAAATGCCTGAGCTGACTCCAAAGACTCTTCACTTCTTTAATGGCTGGGGTCAATAACTGCAGAACATCCCCATGCCTGGGATGCTGCAGCAACAAGAGATGTTTTGTTTGACACAGTGCAACAAGCTCTTCTCCTCAGACCACATGCAAACAAGGTCACTCCAGTTGCCCATCTCTCCCATCACCGCAAACATTATTGGCCTTGTAAGTGGTTGTTGTTCAATCTTCTGGTGACATATATTTGAACCCAAAGCACTCATCCCTGAGGTTCCAAGAAATTACCAGTGGTTTTTGTTGCTCACTAAAAACTTTATGTTAGGTTGCAGAAAAGAATTAATAGTTTAGGGTTTGTATCTGACTGTTGTCTGAGAAGACAGAAACAGCCAATCCTGAGGACGTGGGCTCCTGTCTGTTTGGAAGAAAGTATAACTTATTCAAGCTGTGTTTCTGTTTCCCCTGCATTCCTTCCTATTACAAATCTCCATTAGCCATGGTGGGTCAGTATCATGCCTCAGACTGCTTATGTCTGTTGGAGGCTTAGAGTTGGCATTTCTGACTGAAAGTTGTGTGCCCAACACTTGAGAACGTCACTGGTATGGAAGTTCAAAGTTCACGGGGATTTTATCCCATAATACTTTGCATTCTTCTAGTTGCAAAAAAATACGTATGGTGATATTTTTCTGTGATATAGAAGTCATATGATACATCCAAGTATAGTCCTAAGAAACCTTTTCTGCATTTCTGGCTAGATAAAAGTACTTACTACAAAAGAAACACAGATGTCTGTAGGTTCTGTACGTGCAGGAACCTAACATTTGGAGAAATAAATAGCTCTGGATCACACAGAGGAACCAGTGCTGTTCCTTCTGTGGTAATGAAGAACAGGATATGTTGTAGGCACAATATTATTAATAAATAGTAAGCAATGCAATACGAATCTGTAATTCAATTTAGGATTCCAGCTGAAATTGCTCTTCGGAGTTATAGATGGCACTGAGCTCTGAAATTGAGTTACAGTCCAAACAGGAACTGAGTCATGTGTAGCAACAGTCTAGGGAAGCATGGAATCACAGTCAGCACTGGGCAAAATATTATTGGCAGTACTATATTCACAGAAAAAAAAGGCATTTGGTGGACGTAAATGAAATTTAACTGAGCTTATAAACAGATGTCAGGCAGAAAAATAGGGGGAGAAAATGAAAGTCAGCATTTACATCTATTGATTTTAAAATGGCAACTTTATTTTAAAAACTGATTCAAGCTGAAAAACAATTATTAAAAGGTTTCCTTAATCTGAAGCTGAAACATGACATTTTGGAGGGGAAAATTTTAATATTCAGTTTGCCTGAGAACATAATTTTTACTTTCTGAAATATCTCCTAAATTTCTATTTTAGTTTAAGCCAAAGAACCACAATTCCCCCTTCAGTTCCTTGGTTTAGCCACCGAGCTGAAAGGTTCCTTGTTATTTTAGCCAAAATAAAGGCTGATGTTATTCAAAAGGGAGGGGAGTGTCATTACATTAAATGTCACTAGCAATCTTCTCTAACAGAAGAGATCAATGTTGTGGGGCCTAATTTCTGAGTTTAAACAGATCCTAAAAGGTTCAAACAAGAAATAGGAGAAGTACAGCTGATGTCCTTTTCTAGCCTTGCCAGAACTGAAACAGTGGCACAGGTTGCCCAGAGAGGTGTTGGACACCCCATCCCTGGGGACATTCAGGTTGGATGGGGCTCTAGGCAACCTGATCTGGTAGAAGATGTCCCTGCTCATTGCAGGGGGGTTGGACTGGATGGCCTTTAAAGATCCCTTCCAAGCCAAACCATTCCGTTGTTCTGTGGTAAGTCCACTTGTTCCTCAGCGCTTGTCCTACTTCTGGGACTGAAAGAAACTCCCTGCACAAGACAGTTTTCTGCTTTGCAGACATGGTAGCTCTGGATTTCTAAGCCACAGCTGTGTTACCCTGAGTAATGTGCTAACCAAAAAAGCCACGTAGAGATAAATCTTTACTTCATGGGACTGTCTGTAATGAGGCTAAATTGATTAATTCCAGGAAAGTGTTTAGAATCCATTATAGAAGCTGTTAAACCAATAGGATTTTTAAGCAGTAAAGCACAAGATGGCATTCTTCTGTAGCACCAGGTATTGTCCACAGTTAAATTGGTGAGCCAATATGATGTACATTTTAAGTACCACACTAAGTCCATAGATTCTCTCTCTTCCATCTAGATCATCCTATCAGAAGTGCACAACCACACTGATTGTCTCCTTTCCTGCCAGGCATTCTGTAAAGAGAAGGCAGGATACTGAAAACCAGGCTACCTTCAGAGAAGAGCTTGACAAGATCATCTCTCTTTACACGTGTAATAATTCTTCTAATATCTGGCTCACAAATAAAATTATATGAGACAAAAAGTTAGAAGAACTGTGGCTTTGGGTTTCAGTGGAAGATAGTGTGAGGAGTGTCTTTTTAAACCAGCCAAGTACCCACTAGGCATTGCAACCTTTTTCTGGTTTCCTGGTGAATTTTTCGCATGGTTCTAATGATAGGTCATAACTACTTTGTTAAATGCTTCAGTGACAGTAAACACAGCAAGAACAGTTGTCTAGAATATATTGTTCCTTAAAGCTCTCCCACTAGTTTAGGAATATTGTGGCTAAAAACTGTGACATTTGGATGACCTCCCTTTTTCTGTTCTTCCAGCTAATACTAACCCTCAAATCTAGTATAAATAAAGGCAAACATTAGTGATGATAAACTTTCAAACTCAGTCACTGGTTTGTTTATAGCTAGGTTGGTACTTGAGGGATCCAGTGCAATTTAAAAGGCAATAAATTGAAACAAACTCACTCGTTTTGGAGGCTGTTTATGAACTCTTTTAATTTGGTGTCATATTTATTTGGGGAGAATTAGATTATCCTATTCATTAGATGCTGTGGCCAGTGATGAATGGAACAACATTCCACATCAATGGCATTAATTGAATCCTCGCAAGCACAGATAATACCCCTGCAGGAAACAGGAGAAGATGGAAAAGTTCTCCAAAGTAGGTCTGCAAATATCACTGCAGTGATGAGGGAGCACTACTGGACAGCCAGGATAGTTAGCAGCAGTTGAATGCTTTTCATTTTTTTGTGAGGCTACTTAAAAAGTAGTTATGCTCGTTGGGCATACAGTTAAAATCGGTTTCCGTGGTGCTATAGGCACCACTTATCCGACATGGAACCAAGGAGGGAGTACAGGTCTCCTAAGCTGCAGGCTTGTGCCATAACTAAAGATTTTGCCTCAGGGGAATTTATTTCAGAGGGAAACATAATCAAAAAGACTGAGAGGCCTTTCAGCAAAACTGATTTAAAGCTTGGGTTTGTAAAAATACCCAGATGATTTTCTCCTAGCTCATCAATAATACATGCTTGGGTCTGTTGAGGATTTCTCGGAAATGTGTCATTCTTCCAGGGAGCGTGTCCTATTGATAGAGCCCTAAGCCACTGCCAATTAATTGGGGCATAATACAGTGTTCAAAAATGAGCATGAGCTTTTCATGCCAGTACTCTTTGATTCATGCCTCTGCTATGATTCTTGCCAGTCGTTTTTCAGATGAGCAGCTGTTTGTTACGAGCAAATTACTTTATTGTCAGTGAAAGGTGAAAACCAGCCTGAGACATTGATGGGCATTGGTGCAAAGAAAGTAGAAGCTTCATCAAATTCTCAATTTCCTGCTTGCTTCCTGTGGAAGAAACTGCTCTCTCACATCCCAGTGACACAAAGCAGTGAACAGTGGCAAACTAGGTTGAAGCAACAGTGCCCCGGCTGTATGGGAGCCCTCAAGGCCCCTGATGTGACCTATGAAGTCCCTGTATTATTGATGGATCCTTCCCATCACTGATGTGCTTCCAGTCAGCAGGCGAGGGGCAGGTGTCCTCTGCAGTGCATGCACCTGGACAATTCTCCTGGGAGATTCAGGAGTTGGAGGGATTTTTCCTAAATGTTCTTATCACATGCCCCAAACACTCTTGCTGGTAAAATGAGAGTAGCAGGGCAGCACAGGAAAGGTGATTGCTCATGCTTAAAAAAGGAGGTACTATAACTGGCCACTGGGAACAGTGATGACTCTGAGCTCTCCCATAGCATGTACTCTGACACGGACAGAGGGCTGGAAGGCAGTAAGTAGCACTGTCCTCATTTTACTGAGGCAGAAGCATAGGGGAGTGATCAGTTCAGGGTCAGCAGTGGGGCAGCAGGGATTAGGATGCAGTTCATCAGAGCCCCAGACAAATCACCCACCTGAGGACTCCGCCTCTTCTCACTGCTTGTGCTCGGCTATGGTTTTTTTTTCTGACCTGCACTCTCAATATTGCAGTCCTAAGAAAGTGCTCTCAGCCAAGATCTCAAAGAGGTTAAAGCAGTAACAGCCACAGAGGGAGTAACAGGGACATCTATAAAACTAACCATTTCAGAGCACTAATTTCATCAGGAAGCTAATTGCAAATATTGTATCTAAGAACATTTCCAGCCATCTGCAGAAAGGGAATGTCACAGTGCTTGAAAGGCATCTTGTACTTATGAGTGCGTCCTGCTCATACATAAATCTGGCACAGAGACTTTCGGATGCCATTATGATAAGCATGCAGAAGAAACATACCTTGCTTGGGAGGTATTTGCTTGGAGGTATTTACGCACCACCTTTAGTGTGGTATCTGAATAACTCCTTTTGTGTGTAAAATCCTGCTACGTTTCACCTGTTTTTGAGTATAGGACTGAGTGAATATGGAGACTATTGCTAATCCCTACAGAAGGACCTGACCGTGCCTGTTGTCACACGGTAAAACTGTGATGTTGCAAGGAACAAAATTGCATCTTTCTGGGTCTGGGTCTGGTACTCTGCCAAATGTGTTTCCCTCTTATTTTGGAACCAGGTAAACATTTACAGTCTCTAAACAACTTTCATCAGACTCGGTCCTGAGGTGACATGAGTGTCAAAGGGATCAAGAAAGGGTGTGTGCCTGTGACCCATTCCAAGTAAGAACAGCAGCAATGTGAGGAAAGTAGAAGTTTGAGCTGTCCATTTGCTCTCTGTATTCTGTGTAAATTGAAATTCTTCCTTTTGTAGAGCTGGGGATTGTGACAGGCACCAAATCTGCTCTGCTGGAAGGTAAATAATATTTATAAAATATACAGGACAAGATTCACTATATTCTACAGCTTGGTTTGGTTTTTGATGCTCCCTGAAACAAGCGATGACGTTTGAGCACTAAAAGAACCTGCCACCCCATTGGATAGACAATTTGACTTTCAGTCTACTTGGAGCCAGCTCTTGAGGCTTGTTGCTCCCTGGGAACTGAGTTCTGATGTTTGGACTGTCTCACATAACTCTAAAGCATCTGTATTTGTAACCAGTGCTTTTCAGGGATTTGCGAATAGTGTACAAATAAAGTTAGTTGTGCTTACCTTTTTCCTCCTGTGCAAAGGTGACCTGTAAGGACCTGACATGTGAAGCTACCTGCTGAGGTGGCAATGTAACAAATAACCTGCAGGCTCTGCCTTCCACTCACCTGTTAAATAGTTGTATGTCTGCATATAGACTGCAGATTTTGTGAGTTGAGAGCCAAGGAACTTGGAGTTTGACACCAGCACAGGTCCTACTTTGCAAGAGCCAGCAGCCTTTTAAAGAGAAGCCAAGATTATTTTTAAAACTACTCATTTGTGAGTCACTTTAATGAAGGACTAATCATTGTTATAGCACTTGTTATAACACTTCCCTCACCTGATGATCAGTGGAGACATTCTATTGTGAAGTGTTAAAAATTTGTGCTGCGACTGACATCTTACCAAGCATAATATTTCTGTCTTGAAGACGGGGTGAAGTTGTTACATCCAAGCTTAAGGCCAAATAATCCCAGGGGTCAAGACTGAACTTGCAATGTAGTTCTTGAAATATTACCCATTTACTTCCAGAATAAACTGGTCAAACAAAACACACTTCTGTTTCTTGATAATTTTATCATGCAGCTATCAGTGAGACCTTGATGTTGTGTGTGAAGGAAATAGAAACCTTACCCCAGAAATATCTCACTTCAGAAGGATTTATTAACATCACAGTTTGTCTGGGCTCCAGTTGTGGTAGATGATTTGTCTGGACAGATTCAATGCTAGGACTGAGCACCATGGATTTTGTCAAAGTTGTCTTGGATTCCTGGGATCCAGTTAACATGTTCTTGAGATCACAGCCTGTGGTTGGAGCAGAGAGCTGCACAAAACTTTCTTCTCCTATTGACTTTAGTAAGAGGTGTAGAAGCTAAGCACCTCTAAAAATAAATAAATGTGTGTATATCAAGTGCTTGTCATAGTAAATAGACAGAAGTAGATGCTGAATCATAGCAATTTGAAGGGACACAGATGGATCTGTCATTGCAAACTCTGGCAGATCACTGCTTGGGTCCTGCTTTTCCTGTAGATTTTGTTTTGTCTGCCCTATAAACATAGGCAACACAAGATCTGTACTTCTAAAAGCCTAATGGACTTTCATGTGAATACGAGGACACAGTCCTAGAAGTATTTTCCCACTTTGCAGTCTTGACCATGCTCTGAGAGCTGAACCTCTTTTGTTTGGGGGTCCTGTGTCTTATTGTTTGGGGCAGAGCCTGGATGATTATGCAGTATGAAGTCTGCTTCTCCTTCTGCTCTGGCACTGCTCTGACACAGGCTATGTTATCAGATGTTGCTGTTACCTGGGGACACCAGAAGATTTTTTTTAACACTGATGTATTAAAAAGGGTATCTTAGAGTTACATTTATGAGATTGTTGATACTGGTGACATACAAACTGTGACTAGATCATAAACTCCCTAAGTCTGTCACTCCTCCCAGCAGAGATGATTCGCAGAGGTGACCCAAGAGGTGACACAGTTAGAAAACAGTTAAAATAAGCAGCACACAGTCACTCAGTCTGCATGAGCAGAAGAGCAGAACCGTGAACATGAACAAAGCTTTACCACCTGTAGTGGGCTTAGCACAAGGCCTCCCAAAATCTGAACCCAGCTCACTGAAAAAAAATAGAAAGCCCTGTTCATGCAGGCTGAGGTCCCAATTCAGAGATAAGGCAGAGATTCAGGGCAGATTTCATGCCCCTTCCCAAGACAACAGCTATAACCGTAGTATTTCTATCATAGCAGCAGGAGGAACAGGGCTCAATTTTCCAAAGGTGTGTGAAGCAGGCTGGAAAATTTGCCTCAAATTATGAAGCTCTTACAATTTAATAGAAGGCCTGTTAAAGAAAACAGGCATTACCTTTTCTAGTGTAATAATGAAAACGTTAGCTTTTGTCTATCCTACAAGAGTGCTATTGTTAGGAGCAAACAAACTTTGACCTTTATACTGTGAGATAAAACATTGTTTGGAGAAAAAAATAGCAGATTCACCTGATTAGTGGATTCACCTTAAGGTTAATTCCAAATTATGAGGTTCCTTTGAAAATGAGATCCTGAGTTGAGGACAAAATTCTCGGCTGAAATGGAATCACTTAGCAATTAAAATCTAAGCAGAACAGTAAGTGGGAAAGGACCACAATTTTGAGAGAACAAGGATAATTTGTAACACTTGCTGTATTTGTAGAAAAAACAACCTGCTTGTTCATGCCTGAGCTCACAGTTCAGAATGCCTTAGTGAAATGAAGAATGAAACAACCTGCTAACTAAATGTACTTCAGGATGGTTCAAAATTGCCTAGGCCTGGATGGGGATGGAGCCTTGGCCCAGCTTCCCCCGTGATAATGAATTGACAGAGTTTGCACAAGGGAACCCTGTTTCACTGACTCTGATGGTGCTCTGCTGCTTTGTAGCTGCTAAACATCTGCTTTTAATTTAACCAGATGTTCATTCCCTTAGGCTAGGCAAGTCCTTGCTGCCTGGAAATAGGCCTTTTAACATAAAACACTCTTCCAGCCTCCCTGCTGGGGTAGCTCCACTTCATCTGTCATAAGCTTTGCCCTACTTTCAAGATTGTTCCAAGGCTTTATTACTGCTTGCAAAAAATTGCCCCATGTTTTACCAAAAGTAGCTTTTTAAGAACATTGATTGCAGTTTGTTGTGGACACCTGGGTACAAAATCACCACCTGAGGCATCAGGCCATGGAGTAATGTAGCTTTGTGTAACATAGTTTAAGATAACTGATTTAGGAATGGTAGGGAGGTTCCCAGAAGACTTGTCCTTGGTTTTTTGCTGTTTAAGGAACTGGACATGAGGCTGTCAGGTTAGTTGTTGGGGAAGGTGAGCCTGAAAAGAAGCAGGGATAGCTATATTGAAACTAGTTTAGCCTTTGCTACTGAAGTGCATTTCCCCATGGTGTTGTTACTGTTGGAGATCTAACTAGAAGTTCTTTGATGTGTTGTTGATGTTCTTTTGATTTGGGTTTGTTTAGTTGAGATTTTTTTTTGTTTGGGTTGGTTTTGGGTTTTTTAGTATCCTGTACTGAGACATTTGTTACTTACAGAATTATTCATTTTGTGATCTGGAAGCATCAAGGCATATTTCTATTAAAAAGAAAAATTTTCTGCCTTTACCTCAATGGAACATGGAGTGACTTCTGTTCTGCTGTGAGCTGCCAGAAGATTTATGTTAGTTCCTTAAAAAGGCCTTATACTAATGATGTCTTGGGGGAGCTTGCCCACAAGTAGCTTCTGCAAAATTGTTAATTTTTTCTCTGTGCATCATAGAAAGACATATCAAGGCATGGCGAGTTAGTGACTTGAAGGCTGGGATAAAGGAAGGACTTCAAGCAAGGCTGGAATTGAGATTGCAGCAGTCGGTCTGGTATCACAACTACCTGGCAGCAGAGCACAGGACTTTAAGAGCTGGTCTACATCTATCGTCTTCTACAGCACCAGGTAAGTTTGTTTACTGGCTAACCAGGCTTTTATTCTGAAAGGTTAACATGGTTAGAAGGTACCTTAATGAAAGCCTTTCAGTTTCAAGTCCAGCCTTATCTTGTTTTCATCTTAACATTGCCCTTTTACCTCAACTGCTTTTTCTTTCTAATTTAATTTGCCTGATGCAGGTACAAATGTCAATTGCATCCTGAACAGTGAAGCTCTTTTAATCATTTTTGGTATACAGATTGGCTGTTTCTCTGATCCTAGTAATCTTACTTTGCAGCCTGTTCTGGTTTCTCTAGATATTTCCTCCATGTGGTTCTCTGTGTTCTGCATTACATCCTTGTATAGAGTCCCTCGTGGTGCAATCACAATTATGTTGCTCTACAGCACATCCTCAGGTTGCATTTGCACTTCTCAGAGCTGCCTTGTGTTGGCAGCTCACTGTAATGCTGAGAGGACGACATTGTCCTCATCCTCCAGCAGCACCAGCAGCTCTTGTTTTCTTCAAAGGGCACTATTGTATTTTAAATGATACCACAATGTAGCATAGATGGGCATCTCTCTTGATATTGTGGAGAGCAGTACCTCAGTGCAGCTTGTGCACTTGCATTATACATACTCCTGAGTTTATGCAAGGACCAGATTCTGCTCCTCAACATTATGATGTGTAGCTTAAAAATTTTACATCCACACAATACTGAACTAGTATTGAATAATTAATACTATAATATCTCTATAGCTCTCAAATGCTCAGACATAACAATGTCAGGACAAAAAGGAAAGATGTAGGGAGTTGTTATATACGCTCTCTGGAATAATGGTTTGTGGTGAACTTCACCAATTTTTCTCTTCAGTGATAATTTACCTTATGCTGATGACCACTTACATTTATATTCATTCAGTTATTGTCAGCTGACACTTAGGACTATGAGTTTCATGTTAGCTATTTGTTTCTGCTCTTTTGTCACTTGGAGGCCAAAAAAAGGGTAATTTTAATAAGTAAATGTATTTGTTTATATTTGTTTATCCAACTCTTACTATTTACCAAGAGTTACTCAACATCTTCTCTACAGTGCTGTGTAGGACAAACTAAAAAAAAAGAGGTTGTCCTACTCCACTGTGATGAAGAGAGGAACTAAGCCAGACGAATACAATTAGGCAAGCTGGAGCATGAACAGCATCCAAAACACACAATCGGAATTCCCTCTGGCACAGTAGTGCTCAAAAAACATGCCATACATTTGCAATAACTGCAGAGGGCCAGGAGCTCAGCTTTACAGCTCGTTGGAGAAAACTGACTTTTCACGCTACCAGACTCTATTTGGCTTCTTGTTCTGCACTCTCCTTGGTATTTTAAGTTGATAAAAAATCCATTGTGTCAATATAGGAATGAGATTTTTTTTTTCCCCAGAACTTAGAAAGCAAAATTTCCATGTGGGGTACTTTTCCTCCATTTACTATGGAGCTTAAATATTTGTTAGAAGCTTCTATAAAACATCCTCTTTGGTGAACTTGTGATATTTGGAAGCAATTGTAAATACTGCAGCAATTCTGCTAAGATCAGTCAAAACACTTCATCCAAATTACATGCTAAGTACCTTCTGCTTTATCATAACATTGTCTGTATTGTCAGTATGGGGCAGAATTTTTCATTTCCCTGCTCTGAAAGCCTGTTTAGTTCTACTGCACATTGTTAAACAGATGTTGCATTTCACCCAAGAGCTGGTTGTGTTTCAATACTGTATAAAGTGGTTCCTGTAAATAAGGCTTGCAAAATGCTTTCTGTCTGGACAGAACTATGGGCCAGTTTTTATTACATGCTATTATTATAATTATAGGATCTTTTGCTTAATCAGGATGTGCTTAATTAGGATAGCCATTTAATTGGGACATCTCCCAAGGAACCAATTTAGCTTAATGTTATTAGTACTATCTAATCAGGGCAGCTTAGGAAAAAATTTGCTTTTAAAAAATAGGACCCCAGCAAAAGAAAAGATAACCTGGTATTTTGCTGGTCTAATGCATCCAGTCCATTTCTCAAGGAACTGCAGGGATGATCTCCTCAAAGTAACACAAGACAAGCACCATCCTTCTGTTGTGAAAGTATCAGACATGACCTTCGCTCCTGCTGTTGGCTGCCATCTCTTTATACCAGAATACCCTGGCAAATGAGACCCATGAACTTCATATTGTACCCAATGAGAAAAAAAATCTGCTAGACATAAATGGCAAAATGGAAAATGCTGCCACATGTTAATCTTGAAGGTGTTTGCAAGGATATGAAATAAAGCAACAAGTAACAGGTTTTGAAAGGAGTGTTGCTCAGACAGAGATTCCTAATAAAACTGTTGGTCATTGATGTGTTTTATTCACATTTTATTAAAAAAATATCCATTTGTTCTATTTTAGGGTTTGGAGTCAATATCATTGTGGTTATACTTTCAACATTACCCAAAGAGATACCTCCACCAAACAAAATTTACTGTTTTAAGGAAACAGTATCATGAAAGTTAGGTCTAAATTTCAATGAGAAGTTCAAAGGCACTACATTTTGTAATAAAATTTAAGACTCCACAGTGGCCTGTGAGCTAGTGTGATCCTAGATGGGCAGTATGAGCCAGCAACTGAACTAGGGCTGAATTTTCATTATCAAATATTAGTGAGGAACTTGGACTGAAAGAAACAAAGTAGCAAACAAGCTTCCAGTAGGTGTAAACCAGTCACATCCCATTGCAATTGCTGCAGACATTGCAATTGCTGCTGGTTTTCATGTGCTGAAGGTTTTAGCTTAAGATAATGAGATGAAGCAGCAATATGATTGCTTGTGCATGATGGCAGCACTGGAACAAAGTTGGCCAGGGTGGTGGTGGAATTTCCATCCATGGAGTATTAAAACCCCACTTGAACATGGTCCTGAGTATCTTGCTTGTGGCAACCCTGCTTGAGCTCAGGGGTTGGACAAGGTAGCATCAAGAGGTCCCTTCCAACTTCAGCTGCTCTGTGTTTCTGTGAAGTTTCTGATCACAGTTCCCTCAGTATAGGTAAAGTACAAATCCCAGCACTGTGGGTTTAGTTAGGCACAATGTTGACTTTGGTGGTAAAGCTCATCTAAGAAATCCCAGTCCCCAACATTCCCCTCTGCTTTTTTTTCCATGTGTAAAGTCACTGTCTCTTTATTTGTGATGATAAATTTTTTATAGGGCCACTGCATTAACTGGATCAATGATAAGACAAAGTTAAAAATAACAAGTTTGGGCTTTTAAAGAATGTTTATTTTTTTAAGTCTTATTTTTAAATGCGTGTCAGTTCAGCTATGCAATTCCCAGTTCTGCCAGGATGTACTGTCACAGCCCATAGGATGATGAACAAGCGGGTGGGGACAAAGCTGAGAAGAGACCGGCATGATGCCTAGATCCATCATGTTTTATATTTGCACACTGACTTATGCTGTCTCTTGCAGAAAGCAGGACTATCTCATGTTAATTAACTGAAAAAATCAGGCCTCTGTCTTCAGCCCACTGTACATCCTGGGTACTCTTTTTATGGAGATAGAGCATACAAAACCTTTGCTTTCTTTAGGTGCAGTTGAGGAGGTCTAATGGTTAACCAAATAAGAATTTAAATTGCATGAAAGCATATATATCAAGTTCTGCACAGGTAGGTGTTCCTCAGGGGCTGGGTGGTTCATTAGTACTACAGAGCCTGCAAGAAATAAACTCACTCAAACTAAGTTAATTTTAAAATCAAGTGACTCCCCAAGAAGGGGAATCATTTTAATTGTTCCAGTTGTGTGACTGCCCATACTTATTCAGGTCACCTTTTACAGCCCCATCTCCTTTCCAGTGCTCTTACCCCTGAGTCTATTCTGGATTGAACATGCTGGAGCTGCAGTTTTCAGAGATTTAGGTATGGTTAAGGTGGAAGTGGATTATTGTTTACTGTGCTGGTGTAGTACTGGGTTCAACAGCTGCTCAGGTGCAAGCTCCCTGTGTGACTTCAGAATGTTACCTTGTAGCCGAATTTAATATTAGATTTAGATGGATCATGGACATCTATACTCCAAAAAGGGATCCTCAAAGCTCTGCCTACCCTTAGACCTCTGCTTTGTGTCGCTTCCCTGGTCCATCTGAAATCCTGCTGTGACCATGTGGGAATACTCTTGGTTTTGTCACCACTGACGAGCCGTTCACCTTCCCAGTCTCTGCCACTGCCTGCAGAGTGGGACATCCCCAGCCTGTGCCTTCCCAAAACCCTGCTCCATCAGGTATGCATCACCAGCTTGAGCAAGGCCATGCCTTTCCCCAACACTCTCGCTGGACTGCTGAGTAGCTGATGTACGGGCAGTGCACATAAGACCCCTCCTCACTTCCCTGCACAGCTTCTGCAGCAGCAGAAAGCTGGATTTGTAGCACATGTAGCTAAGCAAAATTATCTGCCTGTGTCTTCAGGGCTCTAAAAAGAGAAAGGTAAGGTGTACACCTACTTAATTTGTTAGTGTATTCTGTTCTCAAATGTTAGTTATTTGCACATCCCTGCTGTCTCGTGTGGCAAAGAGCAGGTGGTCTGTGGCTGTGTCTGCACTGTGAATGTGTGTGAATATCCGTGCATGTCCTTGTGGCATGTAGGAAAACATCCAGTGGTGTCCAAGTTGATGTGGTCCTGCAGGTGGAAATTCAGTGTAGTTGCCTACACTTAATTTCTGTGTATCATCATGGCACTGGGAGGCCTGGAGTTCATTGTAGGAGATGCTGCTGGCAATTATTTACAATTGGAGCATATTAACAGAGGATGCAACACAGACATTCTTTCCTAACAGAGCAGTGATTTGTAAATCTCTATTAAAACAGTTGACAGTGTTTTCCTGAATAGATATTATAAATGCTATTAAAAAAAAAAGTTTCAGAAAGAATTATATTCCTGGAAGCTGGTACCACTTATTGATCCCATACCTCTTAGTAATTTGTATTTAGTTATAAAAGGATATATTAAACAGTGTTTGCTCTTAGTATAAAATAGGAGATTGCTGCTGATAAGTATGCTTAAAATAAGCACCGGAGTGGTTATTTTCATTCCCTACCTTTAATAACAGACTGTACAGACAAAAGTGAATGCAGCCAGTCAAGCTGATGGCTGAATCATAGCAACAGCATCAATTGATTTGTTTCCAAGCCTAAAAAATACTAATAAAGACTTTGCATGATCTCCTAGATACAAGAGGATTACGGCTAATGTCTTAAACCTGTCCTTTATGCTCAAATGCTCTCTCTGTGTGCACAGATGCCGCCTACTACCTCTTTCAGGTGAATTCTATTTATAAAAATTGATACTGAGTTAAGCTGGCTGAAACAAAGGCACGATCCTTCTTATTAAACTAAAGAGAAGCTATCAGCAGTTCTGAACTGCCACAAGCCATACCATTTATCAGTCACAACAGTACATGCAAGTGTGCTTTGCAGTGTTTATCATTACTGTTCCTTTTCATTCTTTCTAGTGAAACTAATGTATTGACCTAGAAAGTACTGCAAGTAGGAAATTTAACACCAAACTACTCCTATTCCTGACATAATTTGAAGTAAACAATTTTTTTTTCTGCATTCAACCTGTTTGCAGAATGAGGGAGTCTTTTTTTGTCCTTGTTAGTTGTTGCTTGGAAGTTTTCAAAATAAAAAATCAGTTTTCCTAAGGAATTCTTTTTTAAATGCACTGTGTACATTTGTTCCAAGGCCTAGATCCTGAGAAACTGTGTGTTTATGATAAATCTTATGTATATTTTAATCCTGGAATGCTTTGCATATTGTAGTTCTAACCAGTTGTGGTTTGTGGAAAACTTATCAGTGAAAATGCTATGAAGCACAAAACCTCATATTGTCCTCACTTAAACCTTAACCTTTGCAGATCTGGAATGTAATACATTCATTCTGCGGTGCAAATAATTGAGCATTTACTGGATCAGGGGTTTGCTTGCAAGATGCTCTGAATGCAGGTAGAACACTTTCTTTTGTTCCAGCCAAGTAATTCAGTGCTTCCTTCCCACAAATAATAAGATACTCCTTATTTAGGAGTGTCTGTAAGCAGCTCACCCAGACGCTGAATGCAACTACAATGCCATGAAGCTTTTCCTTTCAATGCATGGAAAATATATTAATCCTGTTAAGAACCACCTTTCATAGATATTTCTGAGGCAGAGGAACTGTATTAGCAGTTTGTAGGTTTAACAGAAGACCTTTTTGTCTGCCAAGGAGATGAGCTTGCCTGGAGTGAAGCCGTGCATGCCTGTGTGTTGTGTCATATGCCGTGTGGGGCTTCTGCGGTGGCTTGTGGAATATGGGTTATTATGAAAGGACATTGCATAATTTGGGACCATATGGCTGCATTTCTCTGATGGATTTCAGCACATGCTGAATTTTAAATGGGACTGGTGGTGTTAGTTGATTGCATCAGCTTTAAAAACCTTTACCACAGTGCTAGCCAGCTTCTGCTCTTTTTATAGCCTGGGAGCCTTCCCAAAACATAGCCCTGGGGGTACATGTACGTTATGCTCCTGGAGCAGTCTGTGTATTTATAAGTTTAAACAAAAGTCTCTGCTTGACTGTGTAAATTCCTTTGAGTTTAGCATACATGCTGAGAAGACCATAACTTTCCTGTGTTTTTCAGCTCTCTGCTTGCATGCAGGGTCTTTCAGAAAGTGGTTACCCTGGTCTTTAGGACATCAGGAACTTTTCTACAATCCATCTTTAATATAAAGGAATACATAGTGCATGTAATTCATTTTAGTCATTAAGTTAGCCTATCAACCAGAGGAATCAATGCTCATTACCCTACTAAAGGCATGGCATTGGACAAGTGCATTTTACATGCAATCACCTTGTAGAAATGGAATCAAGACAAATACTTATGAATGATGAAGTAGTATTTGCCCACTAACTTCCAACAGGGAGAACTCATATTCCCACAGACTGGATAAGGGACACAGTAATTCATGAACTGAAGTTATTATATTCAAAGGACAGAATTTTTTATCTGGGAATTTAAGAACAAAATCTAGTCCTATTTTAAGGAGTTAGAGTACAAGTTCCATGTTCTCTGTTATCATGCCTTTTGACTGACAAAATCCATCTTTCTGTCAGTTTGCATCTTGTGATATTCCACTAAAAGTATTTATTCATATTATTATTATGCCATCATTTTATGTGTACCATGGCTTTTTTTTTTTTTAGTGTTATGTCTGGTAATCTGTGTTGCAATTTCTATTGAACAAAATACTTCCTATCATATGTGATGAATACTATAGCACTATTTAACTAAGCATTTTTTTACAAAGGGGTGGTGTGTCTCATCAATTAAAGTTCTAGAAAGAAAAAACAAAAGGTAGACATCTCTGGAATTAAATTTCAACACAGGTTTCCATCATATAATCTCTGTGCTGCTACTGGGCTTCATATAAGCATTTATTGGAAGGACAACAAAACAATTCTGACTAAGACCTAATGAGCATTGTCTGGCAGGAAAGGCACAGTACAGAAGTATAAATCTCAGGCTTATTCTACCTATGACTTTCTGAGTTCAAAGAAGTGACTTTATAAAGCAAACTGAGAAAGAGAGGGAAGACCATAAAAGCTCTGTGGATTTTGATGCTCATACAATGTAAACTCAGATTACACATCATGCTAAGCATCAACATTTTACATTGAAATCAATACTGGTATGAAAATCAGGCCAGTGTTTGATCGATAAGAAACTTGAAGAGAATGGCCTGTAAAATGAAATGCCAGGTGATCTTGTGAGAAGACACATGGATCAAAGCAAAAGAATCTCTCAAGTGGTCCTCAGGGTTTCTTATTTCACAATAATCTCTCACAGACTGTCAGGCCTCAGCTGTGTGGGCACCCCATGTTTGCACACAGAAAACATGCAGATATGCTGCAGATGTGACTGGTGACTGTCACAACATTGCTACCAACCACTGTAGCAGGTTATGCCACACACCACCAGTCCAGGCTGGCAGATACTGCTGTTGTACTCTTCCCTTGTGTGTGCAAGTGTAATAAATTAAACCTGGTTATAGCACAATCTGCAGTCATTTCTAGTACCTTGGTTCACTTTCTGTCAAGGCAGGTAACCCAGGTCAGAGAATTTTACCAATACTTTTAATCCAGTCGAATATTTTATGAAGTTCGGTAAAATGTTGTCAAATGCCCCACATTGGTTTTCATCCCAGCAGTGTCAGTTACTTTCTGGCTGTGGTTCTGGTCAGGGTTCAGGACAATGTGCCTCATGGGACCTAGCTTCCTGTGCAATCTGAAAAGTCTGTGAAGATGATTTGAGTTCTGGCATCAGAATACTCCAGTGTTCCATGTTGAATTTTTTGGTACTTGCCAGTCCTCCGTTGTTGGCTGTACTGCACCATTGTCCTTCGGATTTATGTGTCAAATTATTAATCCTTCGCATATCAGTGGTTCTTATCACACAATACACTTGTTTTCTCTTGACGAACACTAGTTGAGGACTAAATCTTATGTATTTTATACTATGAAGAGTGTTACATCATTTTACAGAAGCAGGCACAGAGAAGTGACACAGATGATATTACTTTATTTGTTATTATAAGACTTCCTGTAGTGTGCTACCTCTATCACAGAAATAAGTTGTTCTCTTGCTCTGAAAACCTTGCTATCTTCTTATAATGTGTCACAAGAGGCAAGGTTATGAAAAACTTGTTTAAAAAAAGGCAGTGTAAGGTCTTAAAATTGTACGAACTCATGTTTTGCACAGCTCCTGCCTATTTCTTCAACATCGCTTTTGTGACTCAGTAGCAGAATTTTAAAGAGTATACCCAAAACCATCACTGTGTACAATGAACACAAAAATGCTCAATGGTTCTTACATATGAACAGTGTATGTTATTTACAGATGGATAAACGTATGTAAACTATTTCTGTTCTGTTACCTTCTGCTGGGATCAAGGAAACCTAGCCTCCCTTGGCTGCGTAATGCCTCAAAGTGACAAATAAAATGGCTCTTTCTGGGCATAATTGCACCCAGCCTTTTGACTTTGCCTTCAAAAGGAATGGGGAACAGTTGCAACAGCAGTTCTTTAAAACTAACAGGGTAATATCCTCTACTGCATTTGTGCACAGCAGCCTAAGCCTTGGTGTATGCACAGAATGAAGAAGTGGTACAGGCACCTTTCCTGTTATATATTCAGTCCTTTAGTACCTGGATATATTTATTTCTCTGGGTTTACTTTAAAGTTTATGTAGTCACTCAGGAAATTTTAGAGGTTGAAAAACGTGTCTCAGGATGGTGTGTAAGTAGATGGACAGACTGCAGCTGGTTGGGAGTTCTGAGGATCTGCATTTTTGCAGTTAGATGTATGGGTGCAATTTGGTGGCTTTTAGTGTTTAAATCCTGTCGTTTATCCAGTCCAAAGTCAGTTAGCAATAAACAGTAGTTGACTCCAAACTTGACGCTTCCCTTAATCACGAGAGGAAGATAACATCCGTTTGTGTTTGTCTGTGTTAGTGTAAAGTTGGATCTGCTTGCTTTATGTATCTACTTGTGTTCATGGAAACAAATGGCCACGTCAATTACAGTTAAACAGAGTGTCAGATCTCGCTCCTATTTCTACCCTTTGCAGGAAGAACTCGGATCCGATGCACAGTGCCAGTGCATAGCTCAAGTGGCAGGTCTCTGATATACTGTAAGTGCTTTACCAAAAGTTTTCACTTAGAACTAGTGACAAAGACAGGTTCATGGGAGTACAAATCCTAAAGGTAATTGTGTTTTCATTTAAGACACTGGTGCTTGAAAAGTCATATACTTAAGACCATATATCGGGTAATTTTCTGTGTTCATGTTTAGCAGAGTATTCTTACGATAGCTTGACACACATCTTAGCTAGTTAAATGCTGAAATTCTAACAAGTGCAAAAAACAGGCAGAATTACTGAATTACTTAAATGGATTCTAAATACAATGACAAAGTTGAAACAGTATTTAAGCCTTGAAGTAATACAGCACAGTTTTGATATAATTCACGGAGGAGCTACTGTATTTTGTGCTACTCAGCATCCCATGGAGGTTTTGGCTACAGCAGCAAATTTCAAGATGCATCTAAGATAAAAGGAGAGTCCTCTTGTTCTGTGTTTCTAGTAGACTCAATGTCCAGTCTAGAAATCACATTGCATGCAAACTGATCAAGAGAAACAAGTTCTCATCATAGCATGCCAAGTAACAAAAAGAAAAAAAAGCAGAAGCCCATTTGAAAAAAGCAAAAATGTCTTGCCACATTGTTGAGGAAGATACAAAAGGTAATCACATATGAAGTCTCTTACTAAGATATACGGGTTCTGGCCGGAATTAGAAGGGTGGCTGCATCAAAAAAGCTTCTGCCTTAAGATTCTGCACACAAGAATTCAAGGCCACACTTCAAGTTTTGCCACTGAAATCTGTGCACCCAGCTCATGGCAAGGGGTTAACTCTTATTTCTGCCAGCTGGGGATATGATCTCATACTTACTGATAGCTTTTGCTGCCTTATAGCATAGAGTTTAGCTCTTGTCCTCAGATACTGTGTTCAGCATCCTGTCAGTTCACAGCATGGGGAGGAGTCTTTTCTGCACCTAACTTCATACCAGTTTGCCTAATCAGAGATGTGCCAGCTAAGGAATTTCTAGTTGTTTGCATAACTATACACTGGATATCTTCAACTCCATGTAAACCCATTGACTGCAACAAGTCACCACCACTTATCATAGCGCAATTCATGTTGGAAATTACCTCAGGTGACTACCTAGTCCAGTCTTCTGCTAAGGTTAGTTTAACAAATCAGGACAGAATATGCTTCAGTATTTCAGTAGCATTGAACTGGTTGGTGTCCTTTTTGCACTTGCTACCTGTTTGGTTGTTTTTAAGTCTATACCTCAGTATGGCCTTCTTGAGCATTCCTTTGTTTCTTAGTAGTCACTGAGCAATTTCTGTGGCTCCAGAGGTTAAAATGAGTTTATAGTTTGTAGGTTTCATGAACAAAGGCTACAAATAACACAGATGTGAAAAAATACGACCCTCATCTTAGTAGAGCAATTGACAGTACTACCTATTTACATGTGGCTTGGCTTCAGCCTGACCTGGATTCCACCAGTGTATTTCCATTGACCTTCTATTGATTTGTTGGAATCTCAGCTTCACCTCTGTTGCTGATGCCAGCCAGTGGGACTGATATCTGACATCTGGTTTTATTTTTTAAGAAAACTGGAATCCTCCATGCATATGCTTATTTCTTTGGAAGTGTATCCATTTTGGAAACACATGATTTCCCACAAACAGGTTTTCATGCTCGTTCTGACCTTCTGGATTAGATACTTTGCAATTAAAGTACCAAGAAGATGCTGAGGCAGAATGACATGTTGCTACCAAGTCCTGGAACAGCTCCTATAATCTGACCATCTTGTACCATCACGGCATGAAATTTTAGCATTGCAGAGCTTTGTGATTGACAGCAGTGGGAATAATAAATTCAACCAGACTCATTTCCATGTAGATCTACAACTCTTTTTATGTGCTTAAAAATAGTTCTCAATGTAATCTCAATGCATTTTAAGTTTAATCCATCGAATAACATTTTCATTTGCTGCCATCCCTCATAAGTGACTCTTTTTTATGTACCAGGGTCCTTGTTCTTTGTCCCTACTTGCAGAGGCAATGACTGTTCTCAAGCCTATGGCAGAGAGTGAAGTTTCATAGAAACAGGCAGTTGTTTTATGTGAAGATCTGCTGAAAGATTACTGTTATTTAATGGGCTGTGAGAGGTGGTAAAGCAAAAAATGTAGATATTTACATATCTCTGTTCCACTGGTGTGTCAGCTGTCCATAAAAATCTTACTAATACTGAAAAACTGAGAGAGTCTTCTCCAACGCAACTTTTGGCAGCCTGCAGTGCTGAAACTGGAAATCTGGTTTTCTACTGCAGCCATGGTAGAGATGTGAGCTTAGCTGATGAACCCCATGTCAGCCTCTGTGCAGCCACAGCTTAGTTACTGATCTTAGAGCAGCTGCTTATACACCAGCCTGGTCTCCTCAGTGTCGGTGCCACCTCATTGACATGAAAAACTTGTGCACCACAGCAGCAGCTGTAAACATTTTCAACATTACTTTGCCTGTTCTTCCAAAAATCAGGCAGAGGTGGGTTCCTGTTCAAATTCAGCTGTGGCATCACCAGTTGCTTTATATACCCACAGGTATATAGATATTATATTGGTGTGTGGTGTTACTGCACCCTTCTGAAATGTTTTCTGCTCGTTAAATAGAATTGTGTCTGCAGTTCAACATCAGTGAGCCTTTGGAAATTTCAGTCTGCATGGTGGATAAAGGCAAATGATCATATTCTTCCATTGAGCCAGTTACTGCATTATGCTGGCAGCTCAGGATCAGTGACTTCACTTCTTTTTTGAAATTGCTGTTTAGGAAACCATAGATAACAGGGTTGACACAGGTGGAAGCCATAGCTACCAGGTGGCACAATGAGAAGATCAGGTTGTGGTGGCAAGGCGAAATGATTTTGTAATTCCAGTCCACGATGGTGTTGAAAACATGCAGTGGTAGCCAGCAAACAGCAAAAGCAGCAACCATGGATGCTAACAAGATGTTTATCCTTCTCAGCTGGACTGCTCGGTTGCTGTACTCACTCTTCTCGAACATGTCCTTTCTCTTCTGCAGGCGTAAGTAGATACGCAGGTAGCAAAGGATAATGAAAAACAGAGGGATGCAATATTGCAAGAGCAGCAAAGTGGTAGTGTAGATAAGTTTGTGCTGCTCAGAAGGCCACGAGTTGATACATATGGCCTTATCAGTGGAAAAATTCATAAAGTGTGAGAGCTGCTCATATAACTCATTAGACAAGATTGATGTGGTCAGAAAGGGTAGGGACATGAGACATGCTAAAGTCCAAATTACTCCAATTCCTAGATAGGCTTGGGAGGTATTTGGCCTCCAGCCAGTTGGGTTTATGATGAGCTGGTGTCTTTCCAGAGCAATAAGGACAAGGGAAAGGATTGACACTGTTACCGTTGTGCACTGAGTGAAAGAGGTCATTTTGCACATGACTTCTCCAAATATCCAGTAGTCCATCATGGTGTAAACAACGGTGAAAGGCAGGCAGACAACACACATAAACAAGTCTGACATTATTAAGTTGGAAATTAGGATATTGGTGACATTGGCCTTTTCCTTCTGCCTGGCAATGACAGCTATCAGACAGATGTTTCCCACAATGCCCAGAACAGTCTCCAAGCTGTAAGAGGTGGCCAGAAAGACAGTAAGGTCGGTGATGTTCATACACTGATTAGAAATGTTCATAGGAAAGCTTCGGCTAGAGCTCCAGTTCTTGCTGTTCAGGAAATGAAAAACATCATTAACAGCCCTTGTCTTATTCATCCTGAATCCTGAAATACTTATCCAAAAGGGTGGTAGTCAAACACAGTCTGAGTCTTCTGGAGCCAGCCTGAAAGTGTTATATCTGTTCTGTCTGGCTGTGGAAGGTCCGAGTATATCTGGAAAGGAAAAGAAAAAATATGTTTAGTTACTCTGCAAGAAATTAGTCAAAAGGGTAAGGAGGGAGACAGGGAAGCAAATGCCAGGGATTCTGTGTATATTCTGCAGCTCCCTCTTCTGTAGTTTATTAGATCATAAAATGGAGCCCTCTGCTACCCTGTGGTATGAAAGTCTGTACAAGTCTTCTGAATTATGACTGTGTTTATTCATTGTGAGGTTGTCCCATGGATTTAAGAACATCTTAACTTCATTATTTAACTCAGTGCGGTATCTTGAACATCACTAATGCAGTAGAGTGGCGATACAAGAAAACCAGATCAAAACCCACCCAGGGGTAAAAAATTGTGTGCAATTCTGGTTTTGCAAGGTTCTGATCCAAAACTGGGCAGAGGACATTGTGAGGCTGCATTTACCTTCAGCTGAGCTAAACGTCAGTGTGAAAGCAGGGCATATTAGGTGCACAAAGCAAACATTAAAATATCTTATGTGAGTTAATCTGTGAAATGCGTTTGTGATTGCAGCCAGAACTCACATTTGTGCAAGACAATCACCGTGAAAAAATTCAGGCTCATTCTCTGGAGGCATATGATAGGACAATTTTTTAAAAGTCTAAAATAATTCAAAATCATTTCAACATTTTCCAGCTTCTACACAGCTGTGATAGGTCATGGGAACTGCAGTCCAAATTTTTTGCTTCCTCATTCCAGATGAACTCCACTACCCATGAAGCATTGATAACGTGACCTAACGTGACCATGACAGGGTTTATCAGAAATACAGTCCAGTTCCCTGATCTTGGCTTTAAGCGTGAGTGATTTTGATAATGTCTTTTAATTCCTTCTGGGAAGATTTTTATTGATTCTCCCTCAGCATAATTTTGCTTTTTTTTCTTTACAAGTTTGTTGTAAAACATGTTCTATGCCAGATAGTGTTCCTGCACAGACAGGTCTGCTTCATAATCACTGCTGCAAGCCATGAGCTGGGACTTGCATTGGGGTTCAGGGAGCCGAACCCATGGAGTTAATTGGTCCTGCATACTTTTGGAAATCTCAGTCACGGGACTGCCTCGACTCTCCCAGATGATTCCTGTGAGCCATAGTAAAGGCTCCTTTATAATCCTGATCCTCGAGTCCAAATCCTCTGTGTCCAGGAGTCAAAGAAAAAAAATCTGACTCTGCTGGGAGTTCTCATCAGGCCAGGGGCAGTTTCATGCTGTACAAAGGCTTGTAGTATGAAAAGTAAATAAATACTTGGGGAATGACACTATTTAACCACTGCATGACCCTTCTCTCAATGATAAAATATCACTCAAACAGGTTTGTGAGTTGGTGAAAAGCATCTGAGCTTCAGAAAAATGCAACTGATCAAGGTATGAATACATAAATAACATGGTATAGTGAGCTTATCACTTCATTTGAGTAGCATTTATCACTGAACAACTGCATGCCTAAAGATAACCAATACTGTACAAAAAAGCACCCACTGTCCTACATTTTCTTCTTTGCCTTGTCTTTCCCATTATGAATTTCATTGTTTGTGAGATGTGGCCTCTCAGGAGCTAAAGAAAGCAATAGTGTGCAGTAAATAAAAAGATGCTTTGGGTTCATTGTTCTGCTTGATCAGCAAAAATAAATGAGTACAGTAAATTCTTTTGTTGCTTTGCTAGACCTGTTGATTTATCTAACTGATCTCTCCATATCTTTCTGTCGTCTATCTGTATCCATCTGAGGCAGTCAAGACAGTCACACAAGCAAAATATAGTAGCCCTCTCTTATAGTCTTTCATTTCCTCAGTAGTTGAAATCTTAATTAAAGAGGGACAAAGAAAATTTTCCAGATTGAGGATATAGGTGTGACTCCTTCTATCCACTCACTTTTATGTTGTTGCCTAATCCATGTGAACAGATTGATTCATTTTCTGGAAGAAAAAGAAGAAGCAATGGTGACGTATGGATTCCATGTTCACATATGGGGAGGGTATGGTGGTCTGTTTCAGTATGAAAATGGATGTAGAGTGAAAAACCATCAACCAGACCCATAGTTTTTAATGATTGCTGGCCAGTGGAGATGCTGCAAGCGAAACAGAGCAAAGGGATCAGCAGCCTGCAATATTATTTTGTACCAGTCAGAAGAGATAAGTCTTGGCATTTGAACAGGACAAATAGATTTTGCTGTAAACAAAACACGAGCTTTTTACTACAGTCCCAGCCCCATGTCCTTAGCTACAGTATCCTCAACAAAAAACACATGGTTCTCTTTTGTTGCTTGAAAAATATGAAAATATGTGCAGTTATTACAAACATCTGTGTCCCACAGAGTAAGCCCTCTAAAGGGTCCCAGACACTTTTGGACATGCTGAGGTGTCAGTGAGAACTAATAATGCTGAAGCAAAAAAAAAAAAAAAAGTGGTGGAGCCACCTGAAAAGCAGAAGCCAGATCCCACAGGTTAATGGGGCACATTTCCAAGAGAAATACCAAAGACTGAGCATGGCTGTGAGTTTGGCACTGATGGTAAGTGTGGTGGGGACAAAGAGCATCTCTGAAGGTTCTGCAACGTGTATTGTTGGGTTAGGAGCTCCCTCTCTTTAACACCTTGCATTCTTTGGTGTCCCACACCAGGTGACTGGCAGGCACTTCCTGGGCATTCAGTCTTATGGTACTGCCCAGAGGTAAATAAGGAACTATCACACTCTTATCACAGATAAGGGGACTGGGAGAGGGAGATGGGACATGAATTGTCCAGTGTTTCAAGGGAACCTGTGATGAACTATGAGGTGCTTTAAACCATCTGCCAACCTGATGTCTTGGGAAAAGTCAATGCCTAGATCACCTGTCTGTAGTGCTCTTTAACTCTTATTCCAGCAACCATAATATAAAAAGCAGTTCCAGAAAAACAGAAAAATAAATATTGTAGTGACCTTATCCTGTGCATCCTATTATGGTATCCTTGGGTGGCAGATCCTGAAGGATAGTTACTGCCAAATGATGTGTTTGACTTTCAAGGTGTTTGATTGCCATTCAGTTTATTCTAAACCAAGAGACAGTAATAAGCAATGCGTGCATATTCTGTTTAGACATTTGAATCAAAGGTTAGCTAACATACCAAATCACCAGTGCACTGGGAACAAGGGTGTTAGTCCCCTCATTATATTGTTGATTACCCCAGAAAATATAGCCATAAGATTATGGTCTAAGGAAAAACAGCCTTTTTCTCCAGAAAGTGAAGCGATATGTACTTGGCTTGTAGGAGTAAGAAGTATATCTCCTAAATCAGTTTGTTGAGGTAGAGAGGGGTAAAGTTTTTTGTTTTTTGCTCATTTGTTTTTAAAGAAGAAAAAGGAATCCTGTTCAGAACTCTTAATGAACATTGGGTTCAGTAACAAAAGCTAAGATGTTCGTGAGAGTTTCTTATCTAGTTAATGCAGCATGAGACAGCTTCTCTAAAAAGTAAGTGTCACAAAAGTCTGCAGCAAATTAACAGGATGCAGAAGGAAGAAGAGAATGAGCTTTCAGATTTAATCTTAGTGTAAATTAAATTCCCCACATACACCTTTTACAGACATTCATCACTCTGCTGTTTGTGCTGGAAGCAAGGAGGAAGAGCAGGCAAAGTTTGAAGGGTTTGTCTTGGTAAACAGCAGAGCCTTCTAAACTAACAAATGTCACTCAGCTTGTCTCAAAAAAATAGAAACCAAATTATCACTTGTCAGCTCAAAAGTCTTGCCCCAGGGCATTATCCTGTATTTTCCAGAAAAATTCCTCGAAGGAAAAGGAATTCTGTGGAAATGAGTCAGGGAACAAAATAAAACCTTCAGTGGGTTTCAAGGAGACTGCTAGACCATAAGTGGCTTCAAGCAGTTAATGCATGACTGCCCTTTTGAGAGACCTCTGGACATGAAGACATCCCAGGAAAACCCCTATAAAAACTTTTTTCCTGGAGGGCAGGATAAAGCAGGGGACTGCTACAGATGCTGGACGCTATGTGCCCACTGGAAAAGGGTGGGTCGTTTTTGCAAAGCTGATCAGGATCATCCACTGCCTGTAATCAAATAGCAGTCTCCGTAGTTGTGATGGACAGTGGAAACCAATTTCCACATCAGACATTAGTCAAAGAAAAAAACATGTTTGCAGTGTCTGGCTTTGTTATCTGGTTCTTAGAAGCACTTGCTTATCTACCTCAGAATTTAACTAGTTGCTCAAACAATTGCTGCTTTCAGTCCATAAAGCTTCTGAGAGAATCAATCCTAAAGACATGCGGTGATAGTATCCCTTATTTAAAGAGTTATAGCAATTACTGGGAGTAAAGCTGCTGTCATCTGCTAGGAAAAAAAAAAGGAGCAATAGAAAGGTTCGACAGAATGCCAGAATTCATATTACAGATATTAATTGAGGTAGTGGGGACTGACTGACAGTGGTATCCCCTTTCGGCTGCCAATGACATTATCTCAGTAAAGCAGTTTTGCCCTATTTAGCCTTACATACTAAAGAAAGGTTAAAAATCACTTGGCTGTTATTACAACTTCCCAGGAAAGCAACACTTAACTAGAAGAGGAAACGTGTCACTGAGTTTGCACAGACATCCAACAGCAATGTTAATTCCGTAAGGGATTTGGTACAGGGAAAGTTGATGATGGACTCTTCACCTTTTTTTGACTCTGTTTTGCAAAAATATTGGGAGCAACTATCTTAGGTCATTAAAAAAAGCTATATATGATAAAAAATTCTAGAACCTGCATAACTAGGGTATAGAACAACTTGGGTATATTAATATGTTACAAGTCTATAACATAGGGGGTGGCATAAATACCCAGGAAAGTGAATTTTTTTCCCCCTCTCACATCTGCATGTTTTCAGAGGGAAACCTTTTAAAGCTTATGAAATTCTGTTATGAGTTAATCTTCTCTGATCCTGTGGAAAGCAGGGAAGTTTTACAAAAGCATTTACTCCAACTTTTAATTTTCTGGTTAAATTAATAACAACCTTACCAAAGACATGGAGCCAGTTCACAAAGGTAAACTGTGAATAGCAAATCAGCAGACTGGAGAACAGTAGTTGGTCTCTGATTTCTTAAGAGTAAAGGCCTTTGTGACATGTTTGCTACCCAAGAGAAAAAAAATACATTTTTACAAAGGTGATCTTTACCAAAGGAAGTGGTGAATCCATGAAACATTGCAATGGGCACCTTAGCAGACAGTCAGTCAGGATATCTGGAGAGTGATATGTTGTGTTCTGTCTGAAGCTGCACTGGTGGCGTGAGGACCAAGAAATCTCAGGGACTAGGAGATAAGAAGGGTTTTCAAGCAACCAGACGCACACAGGAAGGTTCTTTCTGTCACACTGCAGGGTGGCAGGGAGCACACTGAACTGCAAAGGCCCCCAAGAATCTGCCACCTCCCTCTTGCACCCCAAAAGGTTGCAAAGCTTTACTCAGTAGATACAAGGGTTGGGCCTTTCATGACAAGTCAAACGATCTTCATTTATCAAACATAGTCACCTGCTTTTTTAACAATAACAAGTGATAACTTTAATAAAGAGATGTGAGTTCTTGACGGTCTGATATAGATAATTTAGAAAATTCTTACCAGTTACTGATGGAGAGAATCACTGCTGTTGGTGCACAATTCAGTTCTGGAAGAAAGCAGAAATGTTGTAGGAGCGAACTAAGATCTTCTGTGCCCTAGCAATCCAGGAGAGAAGCTCTGCTGGCTGTTTCTGTAGGTAATTTGGATGGCATCTCTCCTCCTCTCCCCCTCTCTCTCCCGCCCTCTTTCCTTCCCTCCCTTCAACTTAGCCAATGAATTCTGCTTTATGATTATGGTCTGACTTTGAAGTTCTGGCTCCCTCTGCTGTTGTATAAATATACAAATTCTAGGGATACTTGGGAGGAATAACAACTTCAGAAAAGAGCTGTGAAATATCTGAAGCACAGCATGCCCCCATGCTGCACGAGTGTGATCTCAAGGGCAAACAGAGAGACAAAATACAGACGTAGAGCCGAATTCTGTTGTCCTTGCTGAGGCAAGATTTCTGTAGGGCTCCAAAGAGAATTTTGCCTCATACTTATGAGGCCAGTACCAGTTTTCTCAGATTTTCCATTCCATCACAGACAGATATTGAAATTTTCTTTTAGAAGGGTGCATGCTACAAGTCCTTAGATTATGAAAGGGGTAGAGGCACACTGCTGCTAAGAAAAAGAACTCAGAAATGAGAGAGCACTGAGAAAGTTGGAAATAAAGGGGGGAAAGGGATTTTCAGAAATTCCAGATTTCTGTGATTTTTTTCCCAGATCTTTCTCATCAAAAACCAAGGCAGAAATCAGAGTGGCAAATTTTTCTCTTGCATTGGGAAAATACATAAACATAATATTTCCAATGGCTATACCAGAATAACCTAATTTTGGTCTTTATATAAAAATGGTTTTAAGCTATAGTCAGCTACATAATTAGTCCAGTGGCTAATGCTATTCTGGAGCCTTTCTAAAGCTGTGATAAGCAATTGTAGCAAATAGGTATTTTTATTTGCAGGCATGTAGTATGGTAACAGAAATCAAATGTTTCAATATCAAAATAAGTGCAAGCTCTTATGAACTAAACTAACAGTGAAAACAATTTTTCATTTATGCTGTATTTTTTCTCTCATTTTTTCTGGTAACAGCTATTACAGATGTGAACATCTACTTCAAGAGCTTAGCAGACAGCTTTCATCATTAGAGAAGTAACCAAAGCAGAAGTAGGGATATAGGGTATTTTGGCATTTCACACATCTTATGGTGCAGAGAAGCATAGCACTGGGACCTGTATAATGAACAGTGTAAGCTGGACAGTTGTCCACAGTTAATGATTTTTAAATCAGGGGTTGCTTGAGCTGCTTCTTATTTTGTGTCACTTATTTTTTTCCAGCTTCCTTTTCAGAGGCTTTATTTACCAACTAGTTTGAACCAGCACCCCATATCCCAACATTGCCCTTTCACCCAGGCACCTCAGAAGGACATGAGCTTTCTGATCTGGCTATGGAAAGGGATATGCAGGCTGTGCTCAGGATGAGAAAGCATCAGCCCACACAGATCTTGAGCTTCTGGCCAGCTTTGCAGGAAGTAGAAGATTCTTCCTATCTTACTGGAGACAGAGAAGCTGAAATTATTTATTTGGCTGGCCTGTACACTTCTGTTTCTTCCTTAATTTATTTATCGTATGTTTATTTGTGCTGCTGTTCAAAGCATTAAAGAAAGGGGAGGAAAGCCATTAGAAAACGGACAGTCCTTTTCCTGAGGGATATTTTGATTTCTGAAGCTGTTCTTCTGTTCCCCTCAGCTGCAGCATTCCTTAGCCACCCTTGCCTCCACACCTTCCAAATATTTAAAGATATATTGTGCTACTTTTATTCTCTCAATTCAGACATTTGAGAAGAGCTTGCCAACTAGCAAATAAACATCTGCTCTCTTCTTAAAGCCAATAGAAAACAGCTGTATCCCTGTTCCTGAAACACTGCTCAGGGCTCTGCTGCCCACGGATCAGGAAGTTACTTAACCACCAATATCTTGCTATGTCATCTGGGACTTTCTTCCTGATGGATTTTTAGGATAAGCTTCTCTAGCAAGGTTCTGGCCATTTTGGTGAGGTGAATGGGGCTGCATTAGAGTCCTCTAACACACATGATCTTTCAACATCATATCCAAACTGCAGGTTGAAAATGCTCGCTATTAATAAGCTGATGTGGGAGCAGCACTTGGGTCATTCCAACCCTGCAGACATTCATGGAGCTGGGACTTAGATGCATCAGCAGCCACTGAGCGTAAGCCAAAAAGTGCGATGGGGCTGGAGCTGCCAAGCAGCTGTCCAGGCTGTAGCATAGAGGGGACAGAACTGGAGCTACCTTGGAGTGAGAACAGCAGCAGCAAGACAAAGATGCCAATGCAAATTTCCTCAGGTGGGTCTGGGTTCAGCACCTTGCTAAAAGGGATTCTGGTACTTGAGCTGGCTGGCTTGTATCGGGCTGTGGTTCACTTCCCAATGGGGACTACTGAACATGTGTCTGTAGAGAGTCTCTGTGAGGATCCCAGCCCATTAAGACCTGAGAAAGGCACAAGAGTATTTGTATGAGGGTGCATAAGAATGGAAATTCCACATTGGGAAGCAGTGTGGAAGGACTGTAGTCCCAACTATTGCTAGTTAGGTGCTCTCAAAGGACCATTCCCATTTGCTGTTGATAGGGAATGGGATAAAGAAACTGTAGCTGGCATGGCATGGGGCTGTCCTAGTTCCCAGAGAGCAGTAAGAATCCTTGTTCCCATTCTCCACCCACAGCACATGCTCCTGTTATGAGAAGGCACTGGAGAACTGTCCTGCTTGCTCTGCAGCTGGTTACAGAAACGGTTGGACTCCATGGAGACAGTGCATTTCAAGGGGGTACAGGTGCACGAAGAAATAGTCCTCTTTGCTCTGGCCAAATAACTCCTTCCTGCAAGTGGTTATGGTGACAGCAAGGCCTCTACCAACCAACATTCACTGGGTGCAATTATGCATTTCTCTGCAGTGACAGGACTGTCACAGCACTGGGATTACAGCTGGACTCCGGATGCTTTGAGGGTCTCCTCCAGTGTTCTTGTGTCAGATCTTCAGCCATATCAGCCTTCCTTGATGGAGCCCTGATACTCTGTCTCCTCCTTTCCACTGAGCATGAAATTTCAGAGGCCAATTCTGCTACAGTACATTTAGCAAATTGAATTATGTTCCAGCATCTGGAGTCCTGCTCTCTCTGGCACTGCTAAACAGTGAGCAAACAGTATCTACAAAGAATAGTACTAGGCACTTGATGACAAAAGCATGTGGAGAAAATGTACCATGGAACAGTACATAGTCCATGTGTATGCTAAGTTTATCAGGGCTACATGGCATCCTTGTAGATATTTCACAGAAGTTTGGTTTGGCTCTATTTTGTCAGAATCTTTACCTCTTTCTGAAGCAGAATTGCTATTTTAACCATTATCCGCCATTTCCAATTTGTTCATAACCTTCATTCCATGGGAGGAGCTATGAAATTGATGTATCTTCACAGGAATTTTTCTGAACTGCTTAAATGACTTTCAGAAAAGTAGCCCTGTTACTCAGGGGTCCCTAGACAGGCCCTTATAAATGAATCTAGCATTTAGGAAGCTGATAGCATGACCCCTTGTGTATATATCTGTATCTACATCTACCTCCATAGATATATATACACACAAATATATATGTATATATTTATATATAACTGGATAAAATGCTCTGATCCACCCTCCACAAGTAAAGTGAGGACCCCTCCAGTGTCTGTTCCTCCCAGACTGGGTGGGTCATAGCCAGATGCAGTCCATGCCATTAGCCCCAAGGAGGCACAGAGAGCTATGATCAATGGGAGCTATTACCAGTTCCAACTAAACCTGAGGCCCAAAGATTTAAGGAGATAAATCATATTTCTCATTTTACCTGCTTCCTGGAATCACCTTATTGACTGCCATAGATGGGTTTTTTTCTGATAATTGGTAAGATGTTTTCCCTATTATGTGCAGGTTTTCTACTTGTATGTTCTCAGCACCACACTTGCAAATAGACCATGTGATTGTGGTTTTCCACAACAGATATTGAAAAAAGTCATTGTTTCCATCAGATGAAATGTTTAATTTTAGTACACTTCAGGAAGGTAGAGGAAAGGAAGATGAACAAAAGAGCTATGATGTCAGTGTTGAATAAACTGAACACACTCAGATTATTTATTTGGGCCCTTTAAGCTGCACAGTACTCTTTTTATAATTGCTCTTAATATTGTATAAATAGATTTTACGGGATATTTCTCATATTAACTACTTTCATGGACTTTGTACCGGGCACAGTGTAGTGCCTGAAGTCTACAGGCTAAACATGATTTATAGGCTAGGTTTCCTATAAAAACAGCTTTCCTGGGGTTGTTTGTCAGTGGACTTTGATCCAAACAAGATTATTGCAGGAAATTCTATCCCGGTATGGAAGGCTACAGAGCTATTTATATGGCATTTCTTTGCAGTAGGTTGGACTCCCAGGCATGGGATTGCCTTTTTTGTAATTGATCCATCATCTCCAGGAGAATATGTTCCCTTGTGCATCTGCTTTAGTGGATTGACCTACACAAGGCACCAGGGTGAGGGGAGGCTTTGAAGGGGCAGTTTTTCTGGTTTGTTTCATCTCATTCTTCTAGTACATGTGTCCTTGAGGGAATGTCAATAAGTGTAATAGCATAATGAATCTCTGTGTCTGGCAACAATTTATATAATACCTGTTAGTTTAAAAGCTAGATGATTTCCAAATCAATAATTAGATTTACAAACATTTACAGACACCATGAATTCTTCTGTTTTCAAGGAGACCAATCAGTGACTACAGTGATTTGATGTATGTGAAAATTTATTGAACTCTGGATCCCAATGGGAAAAAAAGCCTGTGGTAAAGTTTGGTTACAAATGTGTGTAAGACAAACCACCTAGTGTCAGAAACGAGATAGATATGGCAAAATTAGAGCTGTGAAAGTCATGAGGCAAACCCATTTCTCTTGAAGCCGTGCTGCTTGCTGCTTTCCTCTAAAGGAGAGATCCGGAGCGTATTCAGCTACTGGGGTAGGTGTGAAAGAGGAGAAATACATCATGTGGTCTTATCCAACTCCATTGTAGACTTTGCAACTTATGTCAGGATTAGTCTTCTTCACCACTCGGATGGAACAGCTTTTTTTGTGGAATAGGCCAACACAGTTCACTCTATCATACTTCTTGGGGATTAAAACTCTGTCATTGAGAAAGGCAAAGACAAAATCAGCAACTGAGGCATGCTCTGAGAAGGATACTTACTGAGCTACAGCCATCCTGGAGCAACCATGGATTGACTTGGCCTGTGGATATCCCTAACAAGTGCTATGGGTTACCATAGGAGGAATACAGAGCCCTGATTGTGGCTGTCAACAGATTAAGTGATTTCCCAACGTCTGTTGTTGTTTAAATGCAGCTCTTACTGGTCATTCTGCTAGGGATTAGTATAAATTCCCATACAGAGGCAAAATACAGATTAATTCTGTCTTCCCCATTCAAACTAAAACTTTCTTGATAGTAACAAACAATTTAGAGTGCTGAATCATCTCAGCATGAATGAATCCCAGCACAGGCCAGCTCCCTCCCTCTTATGGCTGAGAAAATCTGGGAATATTTCCCTCCAAAATTTCCTTGGGTTGTAGCCTTCCTCACAGATCATTTATGGGACTCTTTCTCCTTCCCCTTAAAAGAAGGATTTTTCTAGTCTTTGGGGGAGATAATCAGTTCCCATCACTATATTCAGGAAGACACAGCGCTTCTTGATGACTCAGTGCCATCCATGAGGCAGAAACACGCAAGAAAGCAAATTATCAGCAAGTATGCCCTGTTTTGATAAGGAGGAAGTGTGGGCTCCTGGCAGGATGGGAAGATGTTAGAATATCTGAATAGAGGCTCACAGGCAGGCCAGTGGTTTGGTGCAGAGCTACAGAAACCCACAGGTTCATGTGTTATGGGGTGTTTAGGTATCTGGAGACAAGTTGGTGAATAGAAGGAGCAAGAAAACAGGGGCTAAAGGGAACTACACACCCAGTTAGTGTCTGAATCAAAAGAAGGACTAGGTGATGAGGAAGAACTATGTGCTGGAGACACCCTGTGTTTCATCATGTTTCTTCCCAAAAAAGTCTGTGTGATTGACAGACTATTTTGCTGGTCATGATTAGAGCTAACTGGGAAACAGGAAAAGTTTTGCTCACCTGAGTATGACATTTCAGTGCATGCTTTCGGTGAGGTTTTTTAAGTCTGAATATTTCAACCAGTTTCTGAATAAACAAACAATAATTTAGGTCAACTTACAAGCTGCAGCAAGTCATTGCACCCATCTTACACCTGCACTGGAAACAATCTTCATTCTTCCACACTGCACCGAAAACATAGAGGTTTCTGTCTGAAAGGCACCCTGCATGTACACATCAGAAAATAATAGTCAGTAAATCAACAGACACAGGCCATGGCCTTATGTTTGTGGACTAGTAGTCAAAGCACTGATTTCTGTAGAGTCACACCAGGGAAGAGCCTAACCCTGTGCTTTGCAGAAAAGATGCCATGTCTTTCCTCCTGCAGTGTGCATGAGTGTATGACATGGCACGATAAAATGTTGCAACCACATACCAGATGTGTATTATTCTGCTATTGAAATGAATCTGAAAAATGCCTTAGCTGATGGCTACAGGAGGACTTTTCTGCCTTTTCTTAATTCAACATACAGGTTTAGACTTTATTTTCTCACTCTGTCCTCCTCCCCAATTCTTATTATACTTCAACTTGCTCTACTAAACCGAACTTAAACAACAGCTGTGTTGTCTTTGCTTTGATTTCAGGTCTTTGCTTTGATTTTAGGTCAGGTGCCCTCTTCAGATTAATCAATGCTGCTTAAAAGTACATGGGTTTTTCCCACACGGGCAAGTGCCTCAGTCATATATCAGCCCAGCGCATAATTATTGAATCTCTCAGTCCAGAGATGCCTCTGGGTGGGTTTATTCCAGAGTAAGCAGCTGTTTGGATAATTCCTCAGCCAAGAGTGTGTTATGCTATTCCAACAGTTCTAAGAAAAAAAGCCTTTGAATCTCTGAATTAATGTCTCAGGGATGTCTACTATATTTGCCATTCTTACCATATTTTCTGGCTGGTCTAAGGTAACAGCGAGCAGGAACACACAGAGTTCTTGAGAAAAGGAGGATCAAGCAAAAAACCAGCAAGAATTTCTAGAAAGGAAACAAGAATCTTTTTTTAGAATTAAGTGCTTTTTTCCAAAGGTCTGGCACAGAGTTATGAACGAGTCCTACTATTCCAAATAAAATCAAATTAAAAAATACTTCCAATGTAAAAAATACTACATACACACACACAAAGCTGATAACTTACCATACTTGCATGGGCCACTCACATTTAATAATGAGGAGTAGTGTCTATTTATATACAGGGAGGAAACAATGGTCAGTGCAAAGGGAGGTGGTGTAAACATGTTCCCAATGGACGCTCTAACCTGTTCTGATCATCGATCAGAAGGTGGCACCTCACAAAGTCTTGCAAAGGCTCATTTTGTGCACTGGCACACATTGGCATCTTGAACTCCATTGTGCTGGTGTAAATCTGAAGAAACTCCAGCAGATACACTGGTTGCTCCACACCAGCATTGGTGTCAGCGGAGAAATCTGACCACCAGAAAGCAGTGCCTCTAGAACTGGCAGGCCATCAAGGACCAGCGGGGAAAGGACACTATTGTTCGATTGACCTGCTATGAGGAGGTACAGGACAGGTCATTCATACAGAGCAGTGGTGTGGAAAGTCCAGTGTTCTCAGACTGATTTATTATATTTTCAATTATTTTATGCGAGACACATTACTTCCATATTTAGCAACCTGCAGAAACTAGCTGTAGTTCTGTATCTCTCAACTGTAGAAGCAAAGCCAGGCCCGGGGACTAGAGGCAGATTAGCATGACCAGGTAGCACCTTTTTGGCAGCAAAAATGAGATGAGATGTGTATTGTCTGAGTCCAGAAACAATGCTAAGGACTGAGGAAGGCAAAAAAAGAAAAAGTTCCAGTTTTATTTCACTGTATGCATGTCCTGCCTCAAACACAGCTGGAATCAGACACCAAAGGCAGTGTTGTTTCTGCAACAGTAAAATGAAGACATTTCCTTCAATACATATCTTACCATAGGTGTCCAGGTCTTTGTGACATTAGAATGTTAAAACACACAGTATGTGAGGCTGCCTCTCAGAACCAGCCAGAAAAATTAGCACAGATCCCTCTGGCTACATTAGGGCTGCAGAGATTCAATGCTTTACTGAATTGGAGCATAGGCATAACAAGTTTCAAAAGTTACCAGAGCATTCCCAGCCTAATGAATTGCATTAATTCCATTAGCTTGGCTCTTTTAGCACACCTGGCTTTAATTAGGCACCTTGATTGGTATGCCTGAATTTGTTAGCTTCCACTGATTGACAAACAGTGAGGAAACAAAGCTGCACTGGAAGTGGTTTTGGGGTAAAAGAGCCAATGGCAGAACAAGTGTGGTCTCCTAAGGGATCTGGAGTCAAGTGACAGTTGTGGAGGAGGTGGCTCCTGTTTGTTGTGACAGAAGATCTGAATTGTGTAAGTTCCTTTTCTTCATTTGTTTGTATGAACTTAGCAAGAGACTTTAGAGCTTCTGTTGTTCTTTGCTTTTAGCTTTGCGGTACAGCTGTCAAGTTTTGTGTTAACCTTATGATTTTGGCAGATTGTGCTCTCTGTGTGCAGTTCTGCTGCAGGAAACAGTTGTGGTGTCTAATGAAGTGCTTTGAGGAAATATTCTTTCTCTGGTAGTCTTTAAATAAATGAATTTCTCTTTGAAGGGAATTATTTGCTCAAAAGAATTTGTTAGCAAAGGCAACAAGGTGAAAATGTAACAAAGCTCTTATTCTACTGTGAATTTGGTTTTATTTTAATTGAAACCAACTGATTAGGGTCTAGTGTAGCTAGAGGCCAGACCCACTTCTGCTCTGTCCCTGCTGTAAGTCTTGAGAAAGCTTATGCTGTGTCTTGAGGAGAAATAAGTGTTACAGTGGATAATATCTGCAATAAGAGTATAGTTGTAAGGAAATGTAATAAGCAATTCTGACTTGAAGGGCATGGTGGATTCTGAATTATTCTCTTACTTAATATTATTACTTTAATTAGCTAACTATCTTTTTCTCCTTAGAGAGAAATAACTATATTCATAACTTCCATATAATTTTTGCTGTTTCTGGAGCTGCCAAATATATTTATAGGTATAAAATATACACATAAAATAGGAAACTGAAGTGTGACCAAGGCTATTGCTTCCAGAGCTGCCTGTTAGCTCTACCTCCTGAAACTGAAGTGTATATTAAAGTATTCTGTGTGCACTGTTTCCTTAAAAAAAAAAAAAAAAAGAAGGCAGCTTAAAGCGTCTTGGATTGCAGAATTGTGGATAAAAATCCCAAATGCTTATGAAAGCCTGAAACATTGAGTGACTTGTCTGTGGGATCTGGAGCAGGCTGAACCTGTCTCTGTTCATCTTCTTGCTGATCTTCTTGGACCTTTCCTCTTGAGACAAACAAGGTCTTACATGACAAATTATTCAAAAAAGGAGGAGAGAGGATTCTCTGTTGTGCAGATGTAAATGAAGTTGTCTTCTGGGGCTACAGTGTTAAGCATGTGTCCTCTTTTAAGGGAAGGATAAATTCTCAGCCTAGGTGATGGCTGAGTATCTCTGAGACACGGTGACTATGTCAGTTTGCTGCTTTCCCTCTGTACCTTCTCTCTTGGGCTCTGTTGTGCTGGAAGTGCTCAAAGCCCAGTTCTAGACACACTGACTTAGGTCAAACAACTTCCTTCACTGGCTTGTGGGGGAACAGCAACAGTTAATATGTGTCCCCAGCTTGAGTTCCGTGAAGCAACGAGAGGAACATCCAGCACCTCCTTTCCTTGTTTGTCTCGCTCCTGCATCTGTCAGGGAAGTTGCCAAAGTAAACTAACTGGTCAAATCACGTAGTGGTTGGCTAAAACAGGGACTCAGAGCCAAGCCAAGGAGGCAATTCTGCCCTGGGAAGATTTTGGCAATTAGAAGGATCCTGAGTTTTCTGAGGAGAGGCTTGGAGTTGGAGGGACTGGGTTTTGATTCCCCCTCGAATGACAGGGGTGATGGGATAGTGGGTCCATATCACCAAGGCTCTGACCAGGGTATTAACTCTATAATTTTATTACAACTTGCCCACATTGAAAACATTTCTTCAGAAGACTTTAGTGGCTTTAGGCATGATCTGTTGATGTCTATTGCTTTACCCTGTGTTTCAAAACTACATCAATGTATTGCTTAATTACTAAACACTATGGTGGGCCTCAAAATTGGGTTAAAGCACAAAAATAAATCTGACCTGACTTCAAAGTGGTTTATGTCAATCTGTTTTACAGAAGTTAATAAGGGAAACTGATGTTCCCGCTGGCTCTGACAACTGGCTGATTCCATTTTTAGCAGAACTCATGGGAGTGAGTCATTAGGTAGGACCCTACCTAATGCTCATGAAGCTCTTGGGAAATCAAATTAAATTTATTATTTTCCCTAAAACTACTACTTGTGTGACCTGGCCCTTTTCAGTGAGAATACAGTTTGCTACTTATTAGGGGTGCTGCAGCACTGGTCTGGCCTTGTGGTGGGTGAAACTGTCTTCCCTCTGTACAAAGGATTCAAGACTGACTTCTTGATGCTTTTAGGTTATGCAAAAGCACACTGCCCAAGTCCTCTCCCTAATGGCATTTTTTAAAAGACATTTCTCTATTAACTCTCACCTTCCTTCCCCATCAGTTTACACCTTTACTGGTCTGGGGCAGATGAGTCTTTCGTGCGCAGGAGCTATTTTATTTTAAGTTTGAAGTATTTCAAGTTGTTTAGCCTCTGTGCATGTTCCCCTTTGTCCTGCTTGGCAGCGTATCTGAACACTCTCCCTTTGAAGCAAAAATGGAGTTGTCTAACTGCCCCTCATGCAAAATGCCTGATTTTTTTTCTTTAAACTGGTCAGCAAGATGGCATAACACTAATGTAGTGCTACACCTACGTTACCTTAGAGAGGTAAACATTGCTTTTTCTTTCCTTCTGTACTAGGGCTACAGAGTGAGTAGTTTTGGTCTCGACCCACAAACTTATTTAGACCACAGTTTCCCACTTGCCTTCAGCAGGAATTAGCCCTTGCTAATTAGTTTGAGTCCAGAGCAGGTCCCTCTTGTTTTGCTGGCCTTGCTGCACCCATGAAATCTCTATGTTCCTTTCTCATCCTGTCATGGAGAACACACTGCAATGCACAGGGAACAGGCACAAATGTGTCAGAGCTGGTATGACATGAAGAGATAGTCAATGGAGAAAGGGTAAGGTTAGCAAACGAAGCTTATTACCTTCAAAGTTAAAGGGTGCTGCACAAATACAATGCACATCCGTGATTTCTTAAAGCTAATGTTAAGTATGGTTACTGGCACAGATTGTTGAAAGCCTCTATCAACTGGGCAGAGATTTTCCTTCAAAGGATTAGGAGTTTCCTTTCTGGTACCTGCCTTCTCCATTCTCAAAAGACAAGAAAAATACAGTGGAAAAGGGGCAATATAGACAGGAACTAAAATAAGAAAAATGCAGTTTGAAGTTCTGTAAGAAAAAAGTTTGTTGACAGAAGCTTTAAAGCATGAGATTGGTCCTATCAATGCTTCTACTGTTAAGAAAACTTAAGAAGTCAGTTTTCTTCCCAAAATTAATCCCCTTACTATTTTTTTTCTGTGAAACAGAAACATCTATTTAATAACTCATATTAAGCTTTCCCTTTTACTCCCAGTGATGCTTTCATTATCCATCATATCTGATTCAATTCGCACTGCTGTGCTCCAGGGGAAACTCCTGGTTTTCCTCTGTTAACAGTCAGAGGTGCTGGGGCCTCTGTTCCCTGAATGAAATTCTGAAGCAGTGTTGTTGCTAAGCTTTTCTTCTCCTGTAGTAAGGAGAATTCAGGCAAGCCAGTCTTTTTTCAGGTTCAAAAAGCGTTCTTAAAACTACTCAGTCCCATTCATGGTGTCTCCTTGACACCACTATACACGAAAGACAGGTCTAAAATACCAGCTACATTCTAAACCTCAGTGGAGCAAAATGAAAATGAGGTCAAGTCTGCCAACTGGATCAGGATATATGTTTTGGTGTTCTCTGTAGCTCAAACTTTTCCTTCCAGCACAGGAGCACTGTGCAGTGCTGTAATGCAGTGACTAGTGAATTTATAGTAGAAAAAAGAGCAAACAAATCCAAAACATTGGCAACAATAGAAAAAGAAAGTTCCAGAGCTGTCATATCTGTACATAGATAAGCTGTACTAATGTAGCTGGGCTGTAGTTACAACAGTCTGTTCAATCAAGCTCCTAGTACCTTTCACTAGGCTTGAACTGAAAAACTGAGGTCCTCTCTGAAATTCTTGGCTGGCATGCCACTTTCCATTCTTGATACAATTTTGGTTGTTCTAACTTTTGAACCCTTTCTTATTGTAGAGAGATTGAAGAATCTCCAACTTAAAATTGATAGAAGAAAGTGAAAGGACATGTTAATGACAGATATTATCTGCTCAACAGTAATTCTGTCTTAAAAACATAGACCTGAGGCCAGTCCTGTAGCCAGATCAGACACTGAACTTCTGGGTGTTATGCTCACAAATGCCTGCCAGGATTTCTCGTCATATTACAGAGTTGATATCTTATCTAACCCATTATAATTTCCTGTTAATATTAGAAAACAATACTCTCTAAGCTTTGAATTAAATTTTTCAATAGCCTCCTTTGCACAGCCAAATACAGATAGGAACAAACTGAGCTGGCAAAAAAAAAAAAAAAAGGATTGTGTTACATAATCCAGTTTATTATTTCAAGAGTCTAAAGAATTTTGAATGAGTACTGCACCAAGTCAGACCCTTGCTCACCTCTCTTTGACCATCAACTTTGGTGTGCAGAACAGCATCCCTTTTTTCAGGAGCAGGGCAAGAGCAGGAGAGCACACATATAAGAAGACTTGGCAGATGGTGGAGAAAGGTGCTTGGGTGGATTTAAAATGCGATTAAATAGCTCTGGATCATGTAGGAGTGCTGCTTCAGGCTGGCTTTTCTGGAATTTGAGTGCATATGTCTAGTTAGCCTTAAAAAGCGAAGTAAATCTTTGGTCACAACTTACTTATGTCTTGGTGTTCTCTATGGACTTGTCTTACGAGGCAGCTGGAAGTCTGTTGCAGACAGAAAGGCATCTATAGAATGGTTAGGGTTGGAAGGGATCATTAGAGGTCATCTAGTCCATCCCTCCTGCTGTGAGCAGGGACACCTTCCACTAAACCAGGTTGCTCAAAGTCTTGTCCAACCTGGCCTTAAACACTTTCAAGGATGGTGCATCCACAGGTTCTCTGAGCAACCTGTTCTAGTGTCTCACTATCCTCATATTAAAGAATTTCTCCCTTGTGTCTAATCTGAATGTAGCCTCTTTTGTTTTAAAACCTTTACCCCTTGTCTTATCACAACCTTCCCTGGTAAAACATCTCTCTATCCACGCTGCTCCCCTTTCTTTTCCTTTGGTGAAAACTAGAAATAGCAGCCCTACAGTTTCAATGCACCAGGGTGCAGTAGTTTCTCAGAAATAATTTTCAAGTCCTCTAGCCTCAACTCTGAAATGTTGCAGTATGTACTAGGCATGTTGTCATTAGAAGTTGGCTTCAATTATACTTCCTCTTAGCACAGGCTTGCAAAGGGCAGTAAACAGGCTTACTGCCCAGCTGCAGTGGAAACAGTGTCTTGCAGTAATGTCACTGAATGTGGATAGAATCATAGAACTGTTAGGATTCAAAGAGAACTCTAGAGATCATCTAGTGAATCATGAAGTTAAAGCTGATACCAGCTGAAGTTTGCCTTTCCCCTGCAGACAGCAGGATTGGGCACTGTTCATGAGGTATATGCTCATTCTGTAACTTGAAACAAGGAGCTATGGAAGCATTGGCACACTTTCTGTTGTGGAGAAATAGAACATGGAGATGTACGATGCTCATAGATGCTTGTGGAAAGAGGCAATTGAACAAATGTGCTATAATGATTATTAAGCAGTTCCCCAAAGGAGAGCTCATTCTGGCAAGCGTATCCCTCTCAGTTACTGTTTGTGGATTTGCTGAGCTGCTTCCCTGTCTGAGCCCAGTCTAGATCAGTCACTCCATGCAGCCACAATGCTGCCCGTAGCCTAGTTTAAAACCTTTAATTTCTTAATGTTTAATCTGTATAAAGGACCTTTTCTTTTACGCAAAGCTCACGCTGAGGACTGGATCTGTTCTGCTGTCAGTGTAATGGAAGAATAGTTGTGGGTTACATTGGGTTGCTGGTAGGTCTTGCAGTCCATAGGTTGGTCTCCAGGGAGCCATACTGGACAAAAGTTAATCATGTAAGACATTGTCATAGAAAATAGAGTGTTTGGAAAGATTTTTTTTTTTAAGTAGCTTTTCATTTTTTTCCCTTTGTTTTTGGAATTTTAATTCTTTTGGTTTTCATCCTCAAAGAAGAAAATAAGTCACATGAATTTCTGATGCTTTATTTGACTTTATTTTAGCTTTAAGATACACCTGTGCACAGATTGCAGAATATGCTCCTTGGCACTGAAACATGACCGAAGAATACGGATTAACAGCTACCGAAGATGCTTTAAAATGTCACCTTTAATGTTTAACTTCAAGGAAGGGACAGGTCAGTTCTTTCTTCGTGGTGAAGCATAAGGCAGTGAAACCAAGGGAGTTTTTTGTGAATAGATACTAAGTTTCATTATACGTTGGATTTTATGAACAGATTTCATTCAACAGCTGCATTTTAAGTGTTTTTGAATTTGTGAGAGAGAACCATTAAAACAATAAAAGGAAATATGCCCTCAATTCACCGTTCTTCTGTTACCCCACCCACGAATGGACTGGGCATTCTTTTGAGTGATCATCTTTCTTCACTACTTTATAAGAGCAAGTCTCCTTGTTGAAAATGCTTTCACATTTCTCTTCATCATAGTCGACTGGTGTCATATAGCTGTCGTCGGGAAAAGAAAAAGAGGTGATTAGACCAAGAAGTGAGCAGCTTCCACTTCAGGTGGTATCGGCAGCTTTGATATGAAGAGGCTATACTGAGGAGAGTTTTGGGAGCAGAAAAGGGAACTTGCACCAAGCTCCCAGCTCAAATGTTACTTAGCCTGCTGCTTAAGCATGATGAGGGGAGAGTTGTAGTTTTTCTGGTCTGATTTACACCCAAGGGATGTTTGTTGTGTTTATTTGCCATTCCAATATAACTGCTTTTTCTCTTCATCCACGGTGTAGAACTAATATTGCATGAGCGGTTGGGTATCGCTATAGGAAAAATTACAAACAGGCCGATGTATCTTGAGCTGCTTCTCAGAGGAAAGTGGGGCAATGTGTGGCTTTGAGAAGATTGGACTAGGATCAATAGAAATTTCTTAAGTAACTATGTGTTCTCTCTTGAATCAGTAACTTGCCTGACATTTTAGCCCTGAGAAGAATTAAATTCTCCTTTTATTTTAAATCAAGAATTATTTGTTAAACACTACCTCTGTTTTTCAGAGGAATTTCAGAGGAACTTCCGTGATGATGGTGTTGGAATAATGCATAACTTTGTGGTAGGAAGTGAGTGAGAGAAGGGTTATGGTTATTTCTCAGGAACTCCTGTGTGAAGGGAAGTGGTTTGTGCTGTATCATGGCAGCAGAGGAACTCACTCACTGCTGCTCTGAACTCACCTAGTGCAGCAGCTTATTCCAGTCCTGTAACAGGAGCAATCATTGCAGTCGTTGGTCCTCCAGCTGGAATTAAATTCATGGACCTTTCCTTCCTCGTCAAGGCAACCTGAAAATGTAGCATATGAGCAGATTTCAGTGGCAGACCTATTGCACTAACAACACTGTTGCATGTACAAAATGGGTGGGATCTTTGCTGGCTTTTCACATTAACATCCCTATCTGCCAAACATGGAGGTTCCCCAACAGAGCAGGGTGTGCTATCCTAATGCATGGAGGAGGGTGACCTGTGAGCCTCTCTCTCCTGTGCTTCTTAGCGGCATCAGGTTTCGGGAGTAGTTCATCTTCAAGTAGGAATTTGGAGTACCCAGCAGAAAGACAACTAGACAGACCTGGCCAGGATTAAAAAAGGCTTTGACTTTCCTGCTTATTAACACCATCTCTCGTTGACTCCTCATTTAAAGCAAGACTACATATGGCTAGAAAACTTTTCCCAGCCCTTAGCTGCAGGGAGAAAGCAAATATTGGATATAAAGTTCCTGTTCAACAGCCACAGAACAGACCTCCTAAATAACTGATCTGGAAAGCATGATTTTTTTGAGAACAGAACAAAAGAGAGTGGTGGGGGTTCTAGGCTGTGTCTTTGCCTATAAATGTTTTGCTTCTTTGGCAATATTAACTCGTTTAGTCAAGTAGTAGCATCAGCTTTCCCAGGTTAAGCTGTATTTTAGAGCACTTAGGGGTTTTTTGCATATTGGCACACATCAGCTCTTGTTGTGTCCAAAAAACAGCATGCTGCTCTTTTGGGAACTTATTTTCCTGCAGCTCCACTCATCCGTAGACTAACAGACTAGCTGTGTTCAGGAAGAGCAGATCCAGACTTCTGCTCTTAAGAATTTGCTTTGGGATACAGAAACAAGACATGAGTAAATTGTGTGGTGCTGAATACTTGTAAATCTGTTTCCTGTTTTATACTGACTACACACGTTTACACAAAGGTCTTTCTCCCTTCTCTGGATTTCTAGATGTGATTCAATTGTAAAAATATGAGTTACTACTTCATGCAGATGGGTAAACTAAAACTATGCTACTTCCCTGGAAAAAGATAATTTGTAATTTGGTCTGTGTGAAGTTCCCCAAATAACCCCAATAACCCTTTGTAACATATTATAATTTCCTCTTTCTCAATACCCCATTTATATCCCTCCCATTTATATCCCTCCCATTTCCTGTTGATTCCTCTCCATTGTTTCCACTTATTTCTAAATTGTGATGAATTGCACAGAATGGACAAATCAAATCAAGCAGTGATTCTGATGATGTCTGTCAAGTCGAGGGCAGTTGACTTCTTACCTACAACCACACCATTAGACATCCCCGGCTTGAATGGCAGAAGGGCACAAGAAGCAGCAGACAGTGGCATGCTGATGGCAAGAGCAAGAAGGCAGGCCAAGATGGTATTCTGAACAAGAAAACAGAATTTGTGTCAATCTTTAAGTAACTATTAAGATGTCTTGATGATAAATAACAGGAAAATACATCGTGGTTTCAAATCAAAATCCAATTGTCTTTTGTAGTTTAGACACTTTAAGACACTTATCAGAAATACTGAACCATTTTGAAGAGGCAGAGCATCATGTGGGAGGGGAAAAAATATCTGTTTTTCCAAGCTGTTAAAATCAAGCATTGACTGCTAGACTCGGATACTGTTTCTGAAAAATGTATATGCTATTCCTTTCCACTCCCTGTTAATTTTTCTTGTCCTTTTTTTCTCTATAGAGTTGTTCACCAACTGTTTCTTCCACTAACCTCACTTATATTTGCAAAAACTTCTTCGCTGCAGTCTGAAGAACTACAGAATGTTTCAGCCTAATATTGAAGGATTAGGAACAAGTGAAATAACTTTGGCTGAAGCTGAATAGTCAAGTCTTGGCCCTGTACCTTACTTGCAGGTGTCACTTACAACCTAGATTATTCTATATTCTGTGATTTGTCAGTGGGTTTTTTCTGAAAGTTCAGCTGCAGTTTCACAGCTAGTGACTTATCCTTCAATATTAGTTTGAAATGTCTGAAGGGCTCCCTTTGGGGATACGAAGGAAATAAGAGCAAGAATTCTAGGATGGCATTAGCTGTGATTAACTGAAGATCTTGGTAAGAGAAGAAAGGTAGACCAGGAATAAACAATTGCATACGCATCCTGTATATAAGTGTGTCATTTTGGACAGAGTAGGACTGGTGGCTTATAAAAGGAAGTCATCCCTGAGACATGAGAGGAGGCAAATATAACATTTTATTTTGCAGAAGAGATGTTAAAACCCACAAAACTGCAACAGAGTGGCAAAGGAGTAAAAAATCAAGATACTTTTTTTTTGAGTTCAACAAAGAGTTCAGGTATTATCCAGACTTTTCACCACAAGTTCTTACTTGCCTTTGCCTCTCTTTTACTCTTGCTCTCATTACACAGAATTTATATATTCTCCAAGTTGCTTAGATTGCCAAGTACTGAGATAAATCCAACAAAAACTCCTTTAAAATCTATAGCAACATACTACGTTCTTTTACAGTACAAGATGTGAGGACTCACCATTCTTGCAGAATTATGAAACTTCTAGTAAGGAGATGGCCTGTAAAAAGCTAATCTTCTCAGAGAACTTATATAGAGAGGGAATTTGTGATAACAGCCCTTGAGCAAACTGACCATGCATGTCTAGCGCCAATGAAGTTTCTGCAACATGACCTCATGGAGCGGATATTAAGATGAGGCAATTACATACAGGAAGAAAGGTTTGTTCTAACAGATACTGGAGAAATAGGTGTGGCTTTTGTGCCACACCAGATCTGGGAGGCAGTTACAGGAAGCACTTTCCAAGCCTAGAAGGAATATTTAGAACTAGCCCTGAGAAAACCACTAGAGACATGATGGTTGTCATGCACAACAAAATTGCATGCTTAGTTTGAACCATCTAGGGTTTGAAAACTGGGTCCTAGATAAACATTTTCTTCCTTGTTCAGCTTTCCATCATGTAGAAGATCCATATGCGCAGGTCCTCTATGAAGAAATAGGCATTGTATATTCTATTTCTTAATTCTTATAGCCAGTGAGAACTGTCCCTTTTCTGCAGAGGCTGGATACATCAGGGGCAGACACACTTTCCAAGTGCTTAGGATAGTGATTTGACAGCAAAGAGGTCCAGTATCATCCCCTGTTGCTTAGCTTTCACCTACTAGGTTCAAGTATTTCAAACTATGTGGCCCTTCTTGGTGATGAAGTCTATTCCTTATTACCAGAGCTGCACAGCTGCAATACCTGAATCAATTACTCTGACTGCATAATTGTGGTAACTTCTTGTGTGGTTTTGGGAGCAGAGGTTGAACTCCAAGTTGCATTGGCTACTCCATGTCTTCTACCCAAACTACACAGTTGAGAGCTAGCTCAGGAAGTCCATTGGAGAAGGCCAGAATTAGTGCAATGCAGGTCACAGTGAGACCACTACTCCCAAAGACATCTTAGCTGGCTTTCAACTCAGTAGGTTGGGTAAAATGGTTTTTCTTCAGTTACTAGACGATCAATCTTCAGGATGACAGAAAAGTGCTTGCAGGTGTTCATAGGTTTGATAAGGCTGCCACAAGCAGCCTGTCACTTGTAAGTTAGACTTGGCAATGCTGATGTATGCCTTGCCCTGAAACAGAGGATAACTAGCATGCCCTTGACTCCTAATCAGTGAACATGTCAGCCTTGGAAATTTCTTTATTGAAATCAACAGAGCCCACATATCCCCTTTGAACCTCTCAGAAATATGTATGAAGCCAACTGAACAGCATCACTGTGGTTTGGGATACTGTCAGTGTTTCAGACCATGTGCATTTTCCAATGAAAGGAGTGGGGAAAGGCACAGTAGGGTAGCAAAGTATTACACCCTGATCCTAGGCCAAAGTTGCCTTTTTTGTTGGTTGCAGTGAAGATGGAGAGAGTTCAGTCTCTCTTCTCATGTCCTGCTCCTATGCTGCCTGATCTAATTGATGTACATCTGTGGGATGTCTAAGGTTGTGCCCCAGCTTTGCATGCTGGCTCTTCATAACCTTTAGGTACTGAGAAGTAACAATTTCCTCTTGGCTGACAATACTGTGGGAAGTAGCACGGAACCCTGCTCAAGGTATTGGCTCCTCCATGTCCTCAAAGGTGATCCAGAACAAATGTTCCAGGATATTTTGGAATAAAAGGATCATTAAATTGCACTGCATTTATTCTGTTAAAATTACTGAGCTATTTAATTCTTTTTCTTCTCATTGCGTACTTGGCATGAAATATTTTGCTTTTCAGGCACCCTGCAGCAGTTCTTGTATGTGAATAAAAATTACCAGTCACATAGAGATTTGTGATGCTGGTGTACTGGAGTGAAACTTACGGAATTTGTTACAGCCAAAATGAAAGAAAAGAGAACTTGCTGGGTTCGTGTTGAGTGACAGAGGATGCACTTGTTGCTCAACTCTGATAAAACTAAAAATCCAAGCAACATGCTTGTGTATTTTCTTTCCCAACTTTTCAGACTGCTCAGCTGCTCCCATTGCAGGACTTCCCTCTGTTATCTAGGTGCAAGCTATGCAGAGAGCTATGCAAGCTATGGAGGGAACTTGCAAGCAGTTTTCTTTGGACCACAGCAGAGTGGCCTGCCTAAGCCTGAGCAGTGTTAAGGGACAATGAAGGAGCCTTTTTCTGTGAATTCTGTGAATTCAGAGAAACCTTAACAAAATGCTGTGGTGCCAAAATCACTCACGGAGCAAACTCTATGCAGATACTCCATTCATGTATTGATTATTGGGGTCATTTGTGACCCACATAGCATTACATTTCTTCATGTTGTTCATGTATAGGGTGATAGGTGCCCCGCTTGGGTGCGGAACAGGTATCTCTAACAGGTGTAGCTCTGTTGCAATCCTACATTGGCTTCCCAATCGGTTAATTTCTTACTAAAAACGTTCTAAGAATATCCTTGTTCTGCCCACTTCTGTGCCTCCTTTCCACTTATGCTGATGGATAGTGTATCCTCTTTCTTTCTTCCTAAGGCAGGGAGAAGTCTTGGAGACTTTCTTGAAGATTTACCTTGCTATTTTATTCTAGTCATTCTTCAGCTGGAGTTTCTGGTTGCATCTCACTGATAACAACAGAGATAATCAGAGTAATGCAAGATGACCAACCTGGGTTTTTCTGTGTGCTTTAGTGCAAGGCAATCAATAGATAGAAATACAGCATGATTTCAGAGCAGTAATGTTATTAAAGCAGCCCAATAAACCAGCTAATATCTATGGAGATCTAAAAGCTAGAAGAGGTGCGCTAAAATGAAAGCAGTCCAAGAACCTTGTTTCTCAGCCCAGCATTTCAGTACTACTCTCACATTCTCGAGAGGGATCAGCTTTCTGTGTGGGAGAGTAAGTGCAGGACACATTACAGCAGTTTGTGTACCCAGTCACTTAAACCAGTAGTTGAGATGGAAGTTGATTATCAGCTACTGAGAGGGGAAAAACAAGAGGAAGCATGAGGCATATCAGCTCACAGATCATAAGTAAACATGATTTTACAAATAAACTCTTCTTGACTTTAAAAAGACAATGCTACATATAATGTACTTTGGCTTTACTTTATTGAAGTCTGTCAGATGTGTGTGTGAGAAAGGACAACTGTTTTAAGGAAAGGCACAAGCAAACAACACTAAAATATACAGTGCACTGTTTACACAAGAACATATTGTAAAGGTGGTAGAAGGAAGTTTTATCTTGGTGGGGACACTTTTCTTAAGTCTGAGGTTCATATACCCACAAACCTCAAAGCCTATGCCCTCAGAACTCTCCCAGCATAGGAATTATCAAAGAATTGTCTTAATTTTACAGCAAGGTGCACAGGCAGTGTGAGTGATTTGTCCCAGGCAACAGGTGGCAGAGCAGAAATTTGAATTGAGATGTCAATTCAAGATGGGAGGCCCAAGCTTGAGAAAATAATATCATTTCTTCTCTGATCTGAACACACCTGTCTTCTTCCATATGTAGCCAAGTCCCCATCCCTGAGTCTAATTTCAGTTTTCATTCAATGCAGTGGGATGAGAAACACTTAATTTTTTATCTTGATGCGAATGCATTTTTAAAACATGTTATAATTTCTCATCTCGCCTGGACAATCCTGTCAGATCATGATCCCGGGATGAAGCATCAGTGCTAAGCAAGGGACATAGACAAAAAGATCTAAAAAGCCAGCCACAAATGCCAGGCCATGTTTGCAACGAGGAGACCTCCATCTCTGAAGTGTGGGTAGAACTGAGGGCGGTGGCCACAGATACTGTACCAGCAAGAACAAAAGTCCAGAGGCAGCAAATCAAAATGAATAGGAGTCGCAGATTCAGCCAAAAAGGCATCTCCAGCTTATGGGACACGCCAAATATCCTGCACCTCTAACTTCCATCTCAAGGCAGGTAGTAACAAAAAGATCTTAGAAATCGCCATAAAAATGACAGAAAAGTTTATTCCACAAATTAAAAAAACCACAGTGATTCCAAACATAGCTTGTTATCCTGACCCTGCAGCTGATTAAGCAAATGAAGACCATATGTCTATGAAAGAGAGTTTTTGTGGAGCCGTGAATTAGGGAATTAGCTATAGGAAGGGTGGCAGGTGGGAGCATTGCTGTAGTTCCATCCACTAGAGCCTCTGCTTATGTGGAGCTTACATGGTGCAACAGTGGACCCTGCTCCGGCCACATAGGCATTGGGAGCATGCCTTTGGTCCTTCAGGTGGTAGCAAATTTATCTGGTCTTTCATTTTGAACACAATCTGCACATGTGTGCACAAAATGAAAGGAGGCTTAACTTCAATTTTATACCACCAGTTACTTAGTTCAGCGTCCTTTGGACTTACTTCTGGGGAAATTCAGTTAATTTTGTGTATATCCCACCTACACTGTACTTGAGGTCTATTTAAAGAGCATGAGCTTTTTTCCATTTTCTAAACCTGTTAGTTACTGATTCCATGAAGACTAAATGCCATGGTTGGAAGTTACCGCTGCAGGACTCAGAACAGACTGGGATGGGGAGGGCAACCACAGAGTGCTTCAGCCAAATCCAAAGGATATCTTGGCTTTTGGGACCTCTTCTCTTTTTTCTTTGCTGTTTTCCACTGTAATGTCTAAAATCCTGCTTCCTGCCATTTCTTCTCCTACACCCTTTCTGTCTGACTGAGATGGGCAGCAACTAGAACAGAACACCAAGAGAGATTTTGTGACTTGCATCTCTGACAGGTTTCACCAGAATTACACTTGGGCTGTTTAGTTTGTAATAACAATATGCACTACGCAGTGGTGTGAAGAAGTAAGCCCAGAAAACCTTGCAGTAAAATCCCCACAATGTGTTGGAATACTTCTTGAAAGTAATTTATAACTTTCTGAGAGCAAACTTGAGCTAGGAGAATTGCTTTCCCCCTCTTTGAAAAAGCAAAAAGGAACGACCACCTGAAAGGGTAGAAAATGCAACAAATTACTTGTAATTTTTTTCACAAAATGACAGCTAGCTTTTTATTTTTGAAATCCTTAAAATGTGAAATATGCTTCAGATCAAATACATGTGTGGTATTGCCATGCTTCTCTGATCATATATATGTCAACACATTGAATTCGAGTGCTATAAAATCTTACGAATCTGAAATTTGGACTTACTCTAACAATAATGGGTTGTTTCTATGGAAATTTTGTATGTTATAAACTGTGGATATAAAAATGGCAAAACCTTATTCTCCAGTGTCTTACCAAGACAAAAATATTTCTCATTTGGAGAGGAAGTTCTCTTGGGATTTCTGAGGAAGTTACCAAAATTCAACAAGTTTTTCTTTAGTCTCATTGTTGTGAAGGATGGAAAACAGGACTGGTACCTCCCTGTTTCTGCCCTACACATTTCATTAATTTTTGGTGGTACATAAATAATGAAAGGAATTCAAAACAGAGGATAAGTGATGTATTAGCCTGCTTTCCTGCAGATGGATAATCTCATGAATGAAAAATCCCAAACCAGTAAAAATTACCTGTGGCCATGTTGTTGGACATTTCTCCGGTCAGAGCAAGGGCGATTATTGCTCAATTAGTTTTATTTGAGGGGGGGAAAAAAAAAAAGAAAAAAAAACAAGGCAGTTTCAGTATTGCCAGCTACTCTAGTAATAGGAAAACCAATACAATTGCACATTGGTACTAAAAGGTCTATTTTTTAAAACATCTATATGCAATTTCTGGGCCTCAGTGAATTAACATAGTCTATTCTCTGGAGCCTCTAGAGCAAGGCTCTACATTTCCTTGGCCTGGTAAACACATCAGAATTCATTTCTTCTCCAGTGTCAGCTCTTGTTTTTGCTGAGCTGTTCAGACTCTGCTTCAAGTACAAGTGGTGGAGGAGGTGCCCTTGAAGTGGAAGATGGGCTTGCCACTCACAGATAACTTCTGGAAGGATGTGCTTATCACAACCGTCAAATATGCTGGTTCTTCCCAGTCCCTTCACCTTAAAGAATATCTTCTCATGAGATTCAAAGCCTGTGCTAGATTTCTTTTTTTGGTCATTCACACTTTTACTGGTGCTCTCAGCAAATCAGAAATCTTCTTGCACTAAGAAAGTCATCTTCATCTGTAAGAAAACTGGCACCCGGATTCTACAGAAACTCTTGGGGCTTTACAAGTAATAAGGCTCTAATTTAAAAATAAATAAATACAGGTCCAAAAAAGGAAACTAGTAGAATGAAATCCTACTTAATTTAAAAGTTGCCTAAGCATCTGAAAATCACTTAAAACTGTCTTAACAACTAATATTAAGAATATGAATATGACCTTTTGATAGAAACGAGACACTTTATCTGATTATGAGCCTTGTAAGCTGAATTAGAATGATTAGGAGATTAGAAGGGAGCTACTGAAGTGCTCTCTTTTATGAGATTTTCCCATGTCATTGTGCTTCTCTATGATGGCAAAGCATCTGTTGGAAGAAGAGGAATTCCACAGTGCAAAGGTTTGGAGCAGGTGTTAGCCCACATGGGTCTGGGGTTCCAACACAAAGCCCTCCTTTGAGGGGTCATTCTTCTTCATGACATCATAGTCACAGGGCTTTTTGTTGACAAGAATTTTACATTTCTCTTTGTTATAAGAAACAGGAATACCAAAATTGTCAGTGGCAAAGAGAAAGTGAATGTTAGCTTGAGAGCTTTCACTAGCTCTGTGACATA